>JARJLF010003190.1:0-21182 GCA_029378395.1 Mycena leptocephala | reverse complement strand
GGTCATTTTCATCTCCGACCTCCGGATGGGGTTGGCGACCGGTTGGTATCGACCGGGTCCGGGGTCAACTCCCGGGCGAAACGTGGGTGGGCGGCGTCGAGGCCTCCATCTCGCTCAAGGCCTGAGCAAGTTCTGCGGCCAAGACCTCGGCGGACCGAATTTTCTCCTTCTCGGCCGAAGATTGGCCGCCACCCGGCTCATCACTTCCTCCCGGCGCTGTTCAAGCGCCTTGCGCGCCCTTTCGTCGCGCTCGAGCTCCTCGGCCTCCTCCTGTGCCTGCGTCATCTTCCCTTTTCCCTTGTCTTTTCCACTGCCTCCCCCGGCACCTTCTTCCCCGGGCCGCCTCTCATCTCCACCATTTCCTCCGTTGCCGTCGTTCCCGTGCGATCCGAGGTTGGTGGCGGCGGCGTCCATGGTTGTGTCGGGTGAGATGGTGGTGGTAAGAGAGAAGATGAAAATTTTCACTTATGGCATGATCGATCAATTGCATAAGCGATCGATTTTCGGGCCGCCGGGCCGGCGGCCCGTCAGGCTGTCTTTTTTCACGACACTCAGGCGACAAAATTTTACCCATATTCTATTGTCACATTTCCTTCATCCACCACGCAGAATTCCACCGCATTGCGCAACCGGTCTTCGACCGGTATCTTGGTGTTC
Source organism: Mycena leptocephala (assembly GCA_029378395.1). Taxonomy (NCBI): domain Eukaryota; kingdom Fungi; phylum Basidiomycota; class Agaricomycetes; order Agaricales; family Mycenaceae; genus Mycena; species Mycena leptocephala. The sequence goes on along the minus strand of JARJLF010003190.1, from coordinate 20,525 downwards.
CTCGGGCGAGGAACCCAAGAGGGGGATACTGTTATATCCGTGCACACACACCCGGCCCTCGGCCGGTATTCTTCCCTTCGGCCGGACTCGACCGGCTGTCCTTCCGGACTTCCGGCAACCGGTCGACCCGGTTGCCGCTCGGAACGGGTTTTTACGCAATGAAGGATTACTGAGCGTTTCCCGTTTATCCGTATGTCCATACGATTCCAACTTCCAGTTTTAGATGTCGCTTTGTCCGACTCAAACTTCTATCTCCTAATTTGGACTTTGCTTTGATACTACTACTTATAGTAGTGACACGTATGCCTACGTATTTAAGCCCTATGTACTATGTGTATTCTTCAGTTGATAATTAACGTGCTTAGCCTCATATCCTCTGCTTGGCTCCTTGAGTCCTCTCGTCCGGACTTCATCCGGACGTCTACCCTTTATCCCTCCGCTCGATTGGCCAGATAGTAACGCTCACCCTTATACACCTCTTTTGTGGTGCTTGCGTCTTCCCTAGGCCGACCGGTCATCTTGTTATTATCCGGTACTTTCTTCCGGTAACCGGTTACCGAACGACCGGCCGGCATCCGGTCATCCGACCTCGACTCGGGATATAACACCCTCCCGTTTCCCTGTACTATATGATATGTAAAATATATTTGTGTTTTGTCGCACGAATACTTTTGACGACCGCACGAATTTTGAACTGACTCTGAGTGACTTTTAATTGACCTGCACGAGAGGAGTATACCTTTGAACTGACTCTGAGTTACTTTTAATTGACCTGCACGAGAGGAGTAAATATATTACACAGCCACTGACTGAGTGCGAACTCTCCACGCAAAAATCCGGATATATTTGCTCCCAAGTGCGTCCTACGGCCTCTTTTAAAAATTTTGAACTGGGAGTATCGTTTAGACTTGCAAGGTGTACGTATTCTTACTTTATACACTAGGTTCTGTGACAAAGTCAGTCGGGAAATCGTTAAACACCAGATCAGACTGCGCACTCTCCACGCAAATCCAACAAACACATGTTTCACCAATTCAACCCAAATTCTGGGTGGTATCCCAGACTTTTTGAAGCGTTCAAACTTCAATTATTCAACTCGTCATGTTCAACCTGTGCTCTCAATGAGAACTCTCCACGAACAATCTCCGAACCTATGTTCGAGCCTATCTAACCAAAGTACAGTCCTCCTTACGGTCATTCTGGTCATGCTCATCCTTTTTTATTATTTTAAAAACCAGGTTTTGACACATCGGGAGAGTTGATTGTCTAATTCATGGGAACTCACGCGAAGGTTTTCTGAGAGAGGACACGATAGAATCAAGCATTTATAAAAGTACAAAAGAAATATTCGTAAAATGGCATTGTAAAATCACATCATTTGCGGCTGCGTCACGTCGAGTCCATCATTTACCGCGCCTGTATTCTTGAATCTGACACCCAACCTCCAGGGTCCGGAAGGGGACCTCATTCCCGTTCGCCTTGGGCACCATCTCCCCAGTCGGCCCCGTTCTCTTCGATGCGACGTAGACCCAGTTCCGAGGCCATAGTGCGCCGAGGGGCTGTATAATCTGGTCGTACTGGCAGAACCAGACCAGATGGAACCCAAAAACAGGGCCTCCTACTACCCCAGCCTGAGGCGCAGCTGCCAAGATGAGCTGGCCGGGAATGAGCGCCATCGGCGCAACCTTCATGCCAGTGAGTTTTGTTATTTTAATAGTTTTGCGCCGGTAGGACTCACCAGGGGGTTGATACACTGGCCATAGTCGAACGTAGACATGAGTATTGCCGTCAACACCCACGTCCAGGCCGTCTGAATCCAAGGCCCATTCAGGACAAGCTGCTCCTCTAAGTAGGTGAAGCCGTTCCCATGGCCAAAGCAGATGTGCTTGCGCCGATATTTCGGCCAGGTTGGGTTAGAATAGGTATTGAAAGCGTGTATGTCAGTCGTTGCTTTGTTTATCGTTCGGGTTGTTTCGCTGCCGAAAAGCATCGACAGCTGGGCGGCCATGATGGTCAAGTCTTGACGTTCAATCCCTCCAAGAAGGTTTATGAAGTACTCGCCTCATGGCGAATCTTGTTATAGACGTGGGTACAAAAAGTTGTCGGAGTCACTCTCCGTGGGTGTCGAGTTCCGCAGTTGTGTTTTAAAAAAGGGTTTTGAAAGTTAATCTACATGCGGCATCCCATGAGTTTGATGTGTTTATTTGTTGCCTTGTGTTTGCTTCAACGTCAAGGAAACGTGTTTATCCGTGGGCTGTCGTGAACTTGTTTCTCACTTTGATCATGTATCATACCTCAGGTCGAGGCTCTCATGGCCGTCCTCCGGCCTCCAAAGCCAGAAGCAACTCTTGCGGCGTTGGAGCCCCCTCGCTGGTGCGTGCCACTCCTTATCAGTGTCCCGACCCTCATCCCTCCTTCGACCCTTAGTACAACGTCCAGCAACTCAAAGCTCGGAATGTCCACCCATGGAATCCTCTCTTGTCGACTCTACCTAGTGTAAGTCCCTTTGTTTTGTAAATACTGCTTTTTTATTTATTTCTTGGATATTTGCTTGTCATACTAACAACGAGTGTAGGATTTTGCAACCTTGCCTCGGATTGATCAACTGAGAGTCAGCGGATTAGATGCTTCGTTGGAAAGCATCCTTGCAGAATTTACAATGGCCAGGCGTCAGCCCTTGGACGCGGCAACGACCAGCACTATATCTACTTTGCTCACAGAGTTCACATCTGGCCCCCCTTTACCGGTCATGGGTGTAGGTGTTGCATTTATTTTGCTTGCTGTTGTTGACCTACCGCCCTGTTAGATGGCCCCACCTCCTCACAGTGCGGGTTACGCCCCCGATGTTTTCTATACGCCGCTCGACTCCGACGGGACGCTCTACCTTCGTTTTTATGGCGGTGGATCCATGGCTGCACTTCAGAAACTTTTCTTTATGGACATCTATTCCCCCGCTGAATTGCATGCCGTCCCTATTCCCGATTGGTACCAATTTTACAAACGCGAGGCGGTTCCAAGTCGAGATCAGCCTTGGCCTGTTCAGGGAAGGGACATCCTGCTGGAAACCGTCGAATCTCGCTTCGAAGTCACTATCTCGGATCACAAGGGGGCTGTCATCAGCGCCGAAAAGTTTGCCATGACCGAGGGGCAAATCTATTCTGCGCTGGACACCTGCAACCACCGGTTCTTCGACTTCGACGTCCCGGTTTGCGTCAATGCTGCGGGCCCCTTGCGCCGTGCCTCCACTACTCTGTTGGGCCCGGCTAGCGGTTGGGCACATTGACGAAAGATGTCGTCTTTGGAAGGTTACCAGCCATATATTATTGTAGTCTGGTATCTGCACCCCGCGCTCTTGTAATTGTACTTAGTTTGGATCATATCTGTCTGATTTTTGGCAAGACAGTACATCATACAGGTCGTGTTTACCCAACAAAAATGTGGATATTGTCAGAAAAAGGATAAGTTGCACAGGCAAAACAGATCTACTGACGGCACGATCAGCACCATCACGCCGCCGTTTTTGACTGAACAGCGCTCTTCTGTCCCTCCGCATGCCTATTCCCCTACAACCAGCGTCTGCATCCTCTACTGCGCGCAGGCGCCGCTCAAAGGCGGCCCAAGGGCGCGAAGGATTCAATGAGGATCTCGAGTTCGTCCTCGTCATCATCTCTGTACCATATCCTCTGATCCTCTGATCTTTCTCCTCCATCTGCAGCCTGTCGGACGAGGTCCTGGCAGCAGTCCGGCAGAAAGCTGAAGCTCGACGGGCTAAAGCCCGAGAACGCATGGCCATGTAGGTATCTCGTTCCGCCATATCTGAATCCCGAATACACGTCGACATTGTTTCCTCACAGCCATCGTGCTAAAATCAAGTCGCTCCCACCTGAAGAACAAGAGGAGTATCAAAATAAAGCGCGGGAAGCGCGTGCCAAGTATCGGGAAATGTACGCATTTCCCTTGTATTAGTCCATCCCTAATCTACTTATTAACCAGCCATCGCCAATATTTGAGGATCGCGTCTTGGGGTAATAGAAATAGGTCAGTCGTGATAGGCAACTTCGACTTGGCTACTCGTTCACCACTGCATAGGAAATATCTCCAACTTGAGGGCGACACCCGATATGACGAGTATATTGTCAAGTCACGAGTGCGTGAACTGAAGAAACAGCGGAGAAAGCGCCAGGAGGCGCAAGCGAGAGAAGCGCGCGCACGCGCCGCCAATGATGAATCGGACGTACCAGGGAGTAGTGAAATATCCACATCCGACTCGGATGACCTTGACGAGCATGTTTGATTATTATTTCTTCCGTACAAATTTATAACCAGTCCCAACGAATGTTGTCATTGCCACAGAAATACAGGTAGCTACGTTCGACATAAAGGTGAGAACAGAGGATTACATGGACATTGAGTAGGCTGGGAAGGTGAGTCCTTCCCAGCTATAAGTGACGCGACTATTATCATCCCAATCCGCGTGGTCGAATGCGATACCTTCCTCCTCATTGTAATGGCGGAACGGGGCCTCGGTCATGACAGTGCGGCACGAAGGGCAGGACCAGTTGCGTTCAAGCCAGACACGGACACAGGTGTAGCAGTGGCTGTGTCCACACCGGTAACTAACTCGGAAATCAGTGGGAATGTGATACTAAGGACACAAGACGCACGAGACTGGGTGAGATTTGACTTGACCGCAGATCCCACATTCCTGGTGTCTCCTATTGGTTGTGCGCGGAGGAGGCAAAATGTTGTCGACATATAACATTTCCGGGGTCAAGCTGCTCGGGCGAGCAGCACGCGAGCCCCGCGTGAGAGAGCCCCTCATAAGAGAAACCGAGGGCAGCAGCACATAAGGAACAGGAACTGAGGAGGAGCCCGAGCCCCTCATCCATGGTGTCAAAGGGGATGCATTGCTGCGGTGGGTGGTGGTTGCAGGTGCCAGTGTCGCAGGAGGCGACATTGCTGCAGGAGCCTCGGTGGTCAGAGCGCCACCAGTACGATGACGGCGCTGTACACGGGTATGGGCTGAGGACCGGGGCGGGGCTGCAATGGGCCGAGATGCAGAAGATGCGAGGAAAGAGAGCCGGTCCGCTTCAGTACGTTGAAGTACACGAAGGCGCGCTGGACTGAGTAGGTAGCGAGTCCTGGGAGACGGGGGACCAGGGCGAACTATTTAATATTGAGCTTCTGGCTAGTATCAGGGTAGAGGAAGTGGGTACCTCGTCCGGTGTCTAGACCATTTTCGTCTAAGACCGGGTGAGTGACATTCTCGTCATTGCTGCCGTGACTGCTACTACTCCATAGAAGAGACCGGTGCGTCGAGGGCGCCACGTGCAAGTCCATAGAGGAACCCGAGAATGAGAGACACGGCTAGAGTCCATGGTGAACGGTTTATAAGAGAAAGTGTGTGTTTGTTGCTATTTTAACCGCAGGATATGATGAACTACCATTTTTGGGACACAGGTGTCAAGACTACGTAGTATTCACGAATTCGCCTATGGTGCTGAACATCTTCAATCCCGCGGCCACACGCTGACGATGAGCAGCCTCCATCAACGCCATCTCCTTCTTAGTTGCTGTGCTCTCAAACCTTCTGTCACTGACATACCCGTTCAAAATGTATCGGTACAGTCCAGCGGAAGAGAACTGTGCGAAGTGATACTGCACCTCTCCACCTCGCACCCCGACAAACGAATAGCGCATCAGCGCGGCGGGGAATAGGATCGTAGTTCCGGGAGGGAATCGTACAATGAGACCCTCGTCCCACAACACGATGTCACCGCCATATCTGGAGTAGTATGTGCCCAGAGATGTGATCGCCCTCCAGCCTTGAAGCAGATCCCGGTTGTGAATGCGCGGCGCTGACCCGATCCCTCCTAGGCTGAACTCGCTACCCGCAAACGCGCCAGGGTACTCACGGCGCAGCTCTGGATCATGCTTGAAAATTAGGTTCATCGCGTTTTCGCAGTACGTAAACATCCTTGGGGCGAACGACTCGTATATGGCTGATCATGGAAGTCAGGGTTTTGGGACACCAGGCATGCTGAGAGCTCACTGTTCTGGAACACTGCTATATCTTGTACGTCGTCGTTCTTTTGTAGCATCGACACCTCCATGCAGTTGGTGAGTGTGTGCTCGACATTCTGGGGGCGCTGTACCATTTCCTTGAGCACGGAACAGGCAGAATCATGGGAAGAAGCGTACTGTGCCCCACGAGCCTCCATAGTCAACCCCGCCAGTTAAGACAGGCTCGGGCAGCTGGCTGTAATCGGCATATCCGGCGGCGCGGTCAAAAGCACGGGTCGCCCTGAGGACTGTTTGACGCCAACCGACGACGTCGGTCGGCGCAGGGACGACGACGGCGGCGATGTGTCCCTTGTTGTCGATGATCGGGGTCGGAACTCTGTATCGTGGTAAGTAGACTATATCGTCTCGAGGTGCCTCACTTACGATCAACAATCAAAGGGTCTCAGACCTGCGCTGAGAACCTGCGTCCGTGACAAGGTGAAATGGGGGACCTTGATAGCATCCAAGGGGGTGCGCCCGACTGTGACGCGTCGAGGACGTAGATCGAATGGACTGAAGTCGCGAATGTACTTGATGACCCACTGGTTGGCGCGCGCGGCCTGCCCATGGATAGGGATGATTTCAGTCGTGCCCTGCGACGACGAGAAGACCCACTGAGCTTGTGAGTGAATGAAGATTATGCAGATGAAAACTAACCTCGTCCCCAGACTGACCAGACATGATTTCGTCCGTTTCCTCCTCTGATTCGGTCTCGGAGGACTTGTCGCCCATTCGTTCGTCTCCAGACGCGTCGGACGTCATGGGAGCGTCTTGAAGATCGTCGTCACTGTCGTTCTCATCGGCCGTGTCGGGCTTATGGTCCGGAATAGGGCGGGTCGAAGTTTCGCCGCGGTAGTACGGAGAGTCCATTTCCCGTTGGGCCATCTGAGCGAATTCCTCTACTAGAATGTCCTTCAGGTCGAAGCCCCAGCGGACTGGGTGGCCACGGGGCGGGAAGGTGAACGGGGCAAGATTTCCAGAGCGGGTGCGCATAAGCATTTGTCCAGAATTATTGAGCTGCAATTTCTACATACATTTATCTCGACAATTTTATACGTGTTGCTGACATAATGAAGCCCAGATTGACTTCAATTTGCCATTCGCACCAAGTTAGCTTAGCAATGAAAATCATCCCAGGTAATTTTTATTATTTTACTCGACGATCTGGAATCTTAATTCGACACGTCGCATTGTTTAGGCCCGGGCACCGAAGCGAGTACATTGGTTGTGAACTGTGAGAATGATGTCCTCCACATTCCCCAGCAATTTATTTAGTTGTACGTATGTACTTACACAGTCTGTGTAGAAATCTTGTTGTTTCACCGCTCCACCCGATCCCCCCAGTCTAACCCTGAATCTCCCAGAATTCCGTCTTCCCCGAGGCAAAAAGCTACTTGTGTTTCGATCGGTATCTGCCATTAGCTGGGGCCTGGCTATGCCCACAACGGATTCTCATGACCCAAGTTCAGATAAACCTAGGTCTCTGGGACCAGTGGTCTATCTGCCGTTAGGCGGGGCCTGGCTATGCCCACAACGGATTCTCATGACCCAAGTTCAAATAAACCTAGGTCTCTGGGACCAGTGGTCCCTCAGAGCTTAAATCTTGTACATATGCTTGCAGAAGTCTGTCCGCTGTGCGCAGGGGTGGGGAGAATTTAATTTAAGGGGATATACAGATTAATCGTCGTCAAAGCATCTTAGATCTGGCGAGTGCGCGGAGTTCGCATCTTTTTTCCCAAGGAATGTTATTCATTCTTCGGGAGATTCTGGACTGCAACGTGGGGCGATCAGTGTCTGTTGCGAAACACGCTGTGATGCGCGCCGTCGCCCCAGTGTCCGGCGGCAATTTTTGCCGGTTCAAGTGAAAAGTTCTGAGACCGGCCTTCTCGATCTTCTTGGACCGACTGGGACATCGGAAGGATAAAAGCCAGATAGGTATGAGCTTGGATTAATTCTTGTGCGCACCGAGAGGAACTTGATATCGCGCGCAAGGTACGAGCCGTTTATGGACGACTGATAGTTGGGGATATATGGAGCAATCTTTATCAACTCTGAATGGGCATCCTTATCTGGCGAGTGCCAGGAGTTCGCATCTTTGGTTCGACAGGTTTCATTACTTCGACTTCGCAGCTCTGATGGTGGTTCGCTAAAATGCACAGCTTTGATAGGAGAAAGTTTCGCCAGCTTCTGGATTGTGCAGAGACTTCACTAGAGTCTCTATGCTCCAAAAACATCTGCCGATTAAGCACCCCCGCTTCCGTACGGCGATCAGGATCGACAATCATTCATAATGGGTAGCTCAGAACCAAAGTAGGTGCTGTAATGTGCTGTAATCTGTCATCGGTTGCCAGATGCTGTGCTATGCGTGGATTCTTCTCACCATCATGTCATCGTGTAGCCGGGCGGCTTTCCTTTATTCTCCGAGTTTTCTGTCGGGAGTCGAATAGACTACCCAGTCCACGCCCTCCGAATAGCATATCCCGGATTTGTGCGGTAATATTTGGTGTCCCTTTCAAGCCAGAACTGCATTGACTTCAGTGCCCACCCCGACCACTCGCTTGTTCTACTTGTGGCGCTACGGGAGATTCATACCGTTTTTTTTTTGATGTACGAGCCATGTGGCATGGTGAAGCAGTGCCTGGATTGCTGCCTTACGGAGCATGCTCGATATCGATGGTTTTCTTGGGCTTGATTTACCAACTGGGACATGACGTGGATGGTACCGACGGCTGCCGCAATGGATGTGCATATTCAAGGTCCCCCAGTAACGGTGACTCACTCAGGCAGTTTTTTGAGGTGGAGTGGTTTCCGGTAGACGTGTTATCGTACCCCTCGAAATCTATTCACCATCGCCCCATTATTCACCAGTTATTCATTCATCGTGAGATTTGAGATGGGATATAAGTATGTTTATACTGGTACGTAAATAAGTTTGAGTGTCTCCGTTCCCCACTTTACTACACCTTCGAACATGGTTAACACCTGTGAGTTCTAACCTGTCGGCCTGGTTTCTGCGGTTGTCCTAACACACTCTCTAGGCCGGGAATTGATTGTGTACATGCCGATCGACGGGAAAAAACCTATGTTTTCCGTCATGACTGTGGCAGAATTCTGGCAGGAAGGAGAATGTCATATGGACTTTATTCTATTCAGGTGAGCCCTGAAGTGAGTAGTCTGCGGTAAAGGTTACTCACTACCTTACCTCGCAGAGTCCCTCTGTTTTATGGAGATATCTGCATTCTTCCTGGAAGCGAAAACGAGGACGATGACCAGATACCTGATCTCATTCCTCTCGAAGAAGTCCGCTCTTGGTCGTATATAGACAAGGTATTTTTTTTAATGATACGTTGATCTGGGTTAGGGGCTATCGCTGATTTACTTAAATTCAGGCGAAGTTGTGAGTTGTGGAAAGGTGGCTGGGTGCGAATTTGCTAGGGCTCAAGTACTAGAGCTTCAATTGAATAAGAGGATAGGCTGAGGAAGGCTAAACAAAAACTATTCTTCGCCTGTTGATCTTAGTTAGTAGTTCATTTATTTAAGGAGATCATATCGGTACCGTGGCTCAATGGTTGAGCGTTTGCGGGCCACTCGGTGGGAGCAGTCTTAGCGAGGGCCGGTAGCAGGAGGTCGCCTGTTCGATTCAGGCCGGTGTCGTTTCGTTTGTGATTTGTTGTTTATTTTTTTTATGGCTGTTTGCCGCTTTCTTGTGATATAATACGGGAGACCGACGGTAAGCAAAACGAGCCTGGACTCCGCTTCTTCGCGCGTACGAGCGCATTGTCCTTGCCCCGTGGGTCCCGCCTTGCAATTGATCGTCTTGAGAACGTTGAAATATGTTCAGCTTATCGAATTGAGACATTTAGACGGAAATGGGGAGGTGGCGGTGTGAGGTCGGGCCGGTCGGGCACTGCCGAGGCGATGACCTTTTCTTAACCCTACAGGATGTAGCCAGGGGCTGGCCACCCTCGCTCGTCCGAGCAATCTGTTCTGTCCAAATGCAGTTCAATCAACGTCGCGTTTCAAATTCTGGCCCTCTAATTTTCAAACGATGTCTCTAAACTCTGGCTTCGTACGCTACAGGTCAACAAAGACGGTGGACGTGGATGTCAGCATGGGGGATCACAATACCGGCGTGCTAGCGGATCACGCCCACTACATTTCGCAGGATGGAAATCGCAGAGCGGAGGAGCTTTTGAATGTTAGTCACAAGAAACGTCGACTTGGGCCGAAACACCTAGACAATATCTTGGCGAAATGGATACCCGTTGAAAACGAAGACGAGGTTTTGGACTATGCAGACGACGTTTCTGCTGTCCCAACTAGCTTGTCTTCGCCCGAAAAGCGAAAGTTCTACACTAGTTCGGTACGTCTGGTATATTTGAAAATTTGCTTAAACAGGGAAATGAATGCGAGTCTCAGGACGACCCGATGGCCGAATGGCGTCCTCTTAAACAGTTCTTCCTCGATGAGACTCTGTGGTCTGAGGGGCTTGGTCATTCATCCGACTCCCCACACTGTTCGTTATGCGGAAACGATGTCGGCCAACAGGGGTTCTTCAAATGCATCGATTGCGGAGAGTTTCTCCAGTGCAAATCCTGTTGTGTTGATCGCCATGGCGTCACACCTCTCCACTTCTTGAAGGTAAGGAGTAATTTCTACCAACGAATGATTTGCACAAGCTAATGACCGTTGGTTTCGTGGCAGGAGTGGAATGGTACTCATTGGGAATCTAGGTCACTGCGGCAACTTGGGCTCGTCTATCAGCTGGGCCACGAGGGCCACCCATGCGTTTTCCCTGACCCCAAGATACGTTCCATGACCATCATCCATACCAATGGCATTCACCAAGTCCGCTACCGTTCCTGTTGCTGCACCTGCGCCGCCTCACGCAACAATTTGGCTGAGCTACTCCGTAACAAGTGGTATCCGGCTACCGTGATGGACCCGACCACCTGCGCGACGTTCAACGTCCTAGATCTGTTCCGCCTGCTAAATGTGGTCGGAAATATGAACTGTCATGATTTCATGGGCTCCCTGGAGCGTCTGACCGATGCAGCAGGGGTCACGGGAATGAATTGGATGCCGGTACGGCCTCCATTTCGTATGGAGCAAGGTTCTCGAACTGACGCCTTTTTAGGATCATTATAAGCAATTTGTACGGATGTCACGACAATACGCATTTTTGCAGAGATGCAGAAGGGCGGGACGTGCCCACGATGCTGCAGGCGTGGATGCGACGAAACTGGGGGAGTTGACCGTGATTTGCTGGGCCTGTCCGTACGACGGGCGAAACCTCCCTGATGGCTGGCGAGACGTGGCAGCGACGTACAAGTATGTCATGTTTATTGCACATTTTCGTCCTATACTCTGGTACTCATGGCTTCATCAGATTTCTTTATATGCTCATTGTAGCTCTCGACGCTAATTTCAGACTGAGAAACCGTCTACGAGCCAACGAGATCAACGATCCGTCTCTGGGACCCGGCTGGGGTGCGTTTGTGGAGCCGACAGGATACAAGGCGCATCTTAAGAATTATGTCGCGGAAAAGGATGTGAGTTTTAATGGTGATCTACACGCAGAAGGTGTTTGATGTGTCCAGGTCAGCACATGTATAGCCTTCGCGGCCCTGTTACAGAAGGATACTAGGATGATGACGGGACTGCGTGTGTCTGGGGTTGGCGGGTGTGTTTGCGCTCGTCATGAATGCGTGCGACCCAATGGCCTCGGCGATCTGCAAAAGGGGGAAAGGCCAGTTTGATCAGGGACTATGAATGATGGGCTAGCTGACTGACGTCCCTCAGATACGCGAACATGGACTACATTCTAATGTCCGCCCTCGCTGGCATCGCCCTACTCGCCATCACAATCTCATACGATATTGCGTGCCAGTGGCAAAAGAATCTACCCGCCCGAAATAGCAAGCTCCCGCCGGCGATTCAGCTGGACTTAGATGCTGTCGACGTTCAGTGCGGACTCCCCGTTTGGCATGCGGGGTCTCATGAGCAGGAATGTCAAGACGAGAACAGTCTCATTGTGCGCGAAGGGGTCGGCAAGAGCGACGGTGAGGGCATCGAGCACACATGGTCCGACATAAATCCTGCCGCCTTTCACACGAAAGATATGGGGGTGGGGAACCGCGCGGATACGTTGGAAGACAAGATCGACTCACATAACTACCTGAAAAACCTCGCTCAAGGTGAGCCAAAGGCGACAAGGCTACTGGATTCCTGACTCACTTTTTTGGGGAAGGTGACGCCCTGCGCCGCAAATTAATCGTAGCTCTCGCAGAGCGTTCAAAACAAGTCGAGGCCTTCAGCGAAACCAGCAGATCGGTCTCGAAGGAGCTCAGGAACCAGTGGAAATCCCAAATCCAAGCGTTCCTCAATGACCACACCCAGCCAAATCCGTACACGCTGCCCCCAAACCGGTAAGCATTTGTTGTAGCGATCCAGTATCGCACCTAATATGTATTCCAGACCGTCCAACCGAGGCCCAGACGCGATTGGCTTTAAAGAATGATGAGGAGGAGGAGGCAAGGAAGGGAGGCGCTCTTATTTACGGTACGAGTGCGACCGCCTGTCTTGTCGCAGGATTACAGTTAGAGGATGCTCAGTGCGTACCCACTTCGTCCTTCTGATGGCAAGGCTGTACTAATGCTATGCCAGACGTCGTATCAAGACCGAAATCGCAGGTGTCGCTCTGGTGACGGCTGATCACCAAGGCAAGATTCAAGAGCGACGAATCGCCCTGCTTGCAAAGCTGCGCAAGCTTCGCAGTTTACAGGCTCTGTACTCACCTGCTGTTGTCGCGGCAGTGGAGCGGGACGAGGCACGTCGCGACCCAGAGGCTGCACCTGTCTTGGTCGAGAAGATCAGACTTTACCTTCCATCAGACCTGACTACGCACGAGCGTACTTATGGGTGTCAGCGAGGCCTCCCCGAGATGGAGGCCCGGCTTCGCGAAGCGCAGTGCCACGACGCCCTGGCAAACATCCGGACTCGACTCCACGCAAAACGCTTCCTCATCGCCTACCGCAACTCCCAGGTTACTGGGCAAGGGCGCGCCACGAAGTCTCGCACGCTTATTGACCAAGTGAGCGAGCGGGTCATGGCCAGCGCGGAGAAGTATCGGGACGCCAGGAAGGCGCTGCATAATCTACGCGGCACCGACTCCTGCCCGGAGTTCAAGGAGCTCAAGCCGGAGCACCTTGCCTTGGATGGGGAGGTTGAGGAAAGCGACGCTCAGGCGTGGGCGAAGTTGCGCTTCATCGCGGCCGGGAAGGGGAAGCGTACCCCACGTCATGTCAAAGGAACTTCGAAGAAGGTCATGTCGTGGATTTGGACTTCGGCTGGATCGTTTGACAGCATGGAGGAGGAATTGCATGAATGTAAGTGTCTCTCGTTGCGAGACAATCCTTGCATTACTGACTAGCTCTATAGCGATGAGAATTGAGTGGTCGAGGGCGTTGGCGCGAAAGACACGGTGGGAGGAGGAGGTGATGTTGGTTCGGGAGGAAATGCGCCGCGTGTTGCGGTACCTTGCCTGGCAGGGTCAGTGGTGGGAGGAGAGGAAGACAAGTCGCGGGGAGGAGTTATCGGATGGGGTGCGTGCGGGCTTGGCCGCGTACGCTGCGCGTCAATCTGCTTTCTGCCTCAAACTCGCCCAGTTCTTCAAGGGCCAGTGGAGTCTCTCAATTGGAGAGGCAGCGAAGCTCTCGACCATGACGCTGAACGACGAGTTACCTGCAGACTTGGACCAGTTTTTCGGGGAGGGAGCATGTATGTCGCGGTTTATCTTTGCATTCATTTTTGACTGACAAAGGCCACAATCAGCTCTCGAGGTGTAATGTTGGCACTGTTGCTGCTGTAGTATTTATCATTGGTCAATGCCTGTACGCAGTTTTTGTCCGTAGCCAGCGCCCGAAATGCCAGGATCATTACAACATTGGATTAGGAAACAAAGTAGATAAGACAAGTGGTAGAACAATAGATAAGATGGATTCGGCTCGATATACGGGAGATAAAATAGATATGATGGACTCAGGTCGAAAAAATATACCCAAAGAGGTATTTTACCAATGCGGACATGGCTGAAGGTGTTTTGGTACGGTTTTGGCACCATAGAAGTGGAGAATAAAAGGCCTATACAGGCCCTGGCTGAGTGCGGGGTTTCATCAAAAGGTCCATGTGGCTGGCTTCAGGGCAGTAGACTAATACCTACAGCTATGGGTGCCCACCGGCACAACACTTCCTCAAAAATGAAGCATCCGAGGGTGTACGCGTTTTCATCTTCCAACATTCTCCACTCTGGCCAGGAAATCAGCGAACATCGCCCCTGCGCGAGATATCGATACCCATGTGATTTGGGTAGGAGCATAGTGTCGCCGTGAAACTTGTGGAAAAGTGGAAGGGGCATTGCGACTGTGGGCGGGATGTTGATCCTCTTTGTCAAGCGGAGCTGGCATTCGTGACATGTATTCAGGTACCAATTAAGGTCTTTGTCCATGTACGGCCACCAGAACCGGTCGAGTAGACGCTTTCGCGTAATAAAATATCCCTTGTGCCCGAGTTCGTCGTGAACTTGTTGTAAAATCGCCGCACGTTTTTCTGGAAGGAGCACGAGCTTGTGTTCGTGGTGAGAATCCCGTTTCCAGAGCACTCCTTCAAGGAGGAAGAACCTGCACGATTTTCGCACGAAACGTTCGAATTCTTCGTCTTTCATCCCGTCCGGACACTGCTTGCGTTCCAGGAATTCCTTGATTAATTCCATTTCTGCGTCCGCAGCGTCTGCCTTTTCGCTCCTGGGTATCTCGTAGACTTGGTCGTCGATTAGAGTGATGAAAATCCGACCAGAGGTTGGTTTCGCGGTTTTTCATGGGAACGGGTCCAGCGTCTGGTGAACACGTGATCGAGATTTCTGCCTCCGGATTGAAGTTGGGAAGCCGGGATCGTCTCTAATAATGATGATCGCCGTTGCCGCTGCCAATTCATCACCTGGATCGCGAATCCGCACGCACGGTCGATCCATTCATCAACATCATCGTCTTCCTCGGGATCTTCTGGCGCGCGTTTCCTACGCGAAAGCCCATCTGGCGCGTGAGTAATTCCTGGAGTGTGTTCGATCGCAAAGTCGAATAAGAGAATCGCGGCGATCCAACGGTTGATGGTCGCGTTCGGTTGAATATCGGGATTTTTGAGCATGCCTTTAATGTACTTCGCGTCCACACGAACCATCAAGTCCTTTATTCCAACGAGGTACATTCTCGCGGCTTTGAGCGCACAGAATAACCCGTAGAGTTCCAGCTTTGCCTGCGAGTATCGCGATTCTCGCTCGTCCCACGTAATGGAGCCGAAACGGGATGGGTATTCGAGGGTATCCTCTCCGAGCTGTAAAAGGATATATCCCATGCCTCGGACCGACGAGTCGATGGATAAAATGACGCGTCTGCCGGACGCGTAGTCGATTTGTTTGATGGCGGGTGAGTTTATGAGCAACTCCTTTAACGCGTCCATCGAAGCTTGTTCTTCCGGTCCCCATTTGAAATCTACTCCTTTCGCATGAGACGCGTCAAAGGGATCGCCACCTCCGCGAACTGGTTCATGAATATCCGCATTAGGCCCAGCGTGCCAAGGAAACCCCTGACGTCCGTCAGGTCTTCGCAAGGCGGCCAGTCTCGGATCTTCTGGACTTTGGACTCGTCTGGCGTTCTTCCCGCGAAGCTGCAGACGTGGCCCACGACCTTGATACGCGGGACTGCGAAATACGATTTCTTCGCGTTGAAAGTTCCGCCCGCATGCCTGATATGTTGGAGTATCCGATTGATGGTCAGCATGTGTTCCCAAATGAATCTCCGAATCCCCGCGTTCTCTGGGATCGTCTCGTACTCGCCGTTTTCGAGGAGGTAATACGTGGTAGGTCCTTTAACGGGAGTATCGTCCACGAACGGTTGGGTGTATTTGGGAATTTCGTCCTGAAGGATGAAATTAATATCCCCTTGTTGCACCTGGACCGAATTCGTATATCCTTGTGGAAGACGCGTGAGTCGGAAGGTCCCAAACGGTCCTTGGAACGTGGTGAAATCCCGTGAGGCAATGTCCAGAAGCCGATGGTCGAAACCAACGAACAAATCGAACATCCCGTACACGGTAGATCCTCCAAATGACTCAGCGTAGACCTCGACGATTGGTGGGCATCCGGCGTCTTTTATCACAACCTGGTTTAGGGGTTGGAGGTTATGGACGAGTCGGAGGGAGCCATTGGACTTTGGGACCACAAACCAGTTCGTCCGATACGACGAGCTGGACGGTTCGTAGACTCCTGTCTTGATTTTCCCGCATATGATTTCCACCACTTCGTCGCGTATTCCAGGCGGTATTGGAATATTTCTCTCCTGCCACGGGGTGTGAGCAAGAACGGGGATTTTCACCGGTTCGAAATAATCTTCCCGGAAGTGTCCCCGCTCGCTTTCGTCCCATGCAAACGCGAATTCGTGATTGCGAATGACGTCGTGAACGAGTTTTTCTTCTTCTGGCCATAGGAACCCGTCCTCATTTATTTTCATTTCTTCTGCCCTTTGCTTAGTATATCTGTCTCCTTCTCGCAAGTTGCCGGGCCTCGGGTTCAAAGGCGGCATTCCCTCCAATGGATCAGAGGGGAAGTGCCAGATGATCCGAAACTCTTCTGGCAAGGTTGCCGCTACAGAGTGTACCCTGTCGGCCACCGGCTTGTACTTTTTCTTCTTCGGCTTTGCTTTCTTCTTTTTCTCGCCGT
The DNA here is from genome assembly GCA_029378395.1 of Mycena leptocephala. Taxonomy (NCBI): domain Eukaryota; kingdom Fungi; phylum Basidiomycota; class Agaricomycetes; order Agaricales; family Mycenaceae; genus Mycena; species Mycena leptocephala. Next base: position 3,691 of record JARJLF010003190.1, on the reverse strand, counting down.
CCGGTAGTCTCTTTTACTGACTTCCCACTCGCAACCTCGTTCTGAAGTCTGTTGGTTACCGCGTGTTGATTACCGTTGCCGCCCCTTATTATATAATCTATCCGTTTTGGGAACACACGTGCTACCATCATAAGAGACACATGTGCAAACAATTCATTTATCTGGACGCGCCATCACGCGTTCAACGCGTTTTCTGCAAATTCGGGGGGCGCAATAGCACGGTATCGTGTTTAGGATCCATCTACTGTTGCTTTTCCGCTGGAATACTGCAGAACAATCACAGTAGGTATGATTCAATGCCGTATGACTCGAAATCGCGATCACTGACTCGTCCCAGCCAATATTTAAGCCGCTATCCTGAAATAGTTTCATATACAATGGAATTCCATCACCTCGACCCAGACGACTTCTATTCTCAGCCATCTCCCCGTCCTAAAAGTTCACGGCCTCCGCCTCAAACTCCCGCACCTGCTCCTCCTCCCACCTTGCCTCCGTCTACACAGCAAAGGCTTCGCGCACCTCGTAAAAGCAAATGGGAAAAAATGCACAATATTTTAGGTCACATCACAAACGATCTCGATGGGCTGGGCAACTTTCTCGAACTTTTGTTCTACCATCGCCCGCACGGCACGAAAGATGTCCGCACGAAACGCCATAGAACAATGGTCACCCACTTTCTCGGAGGGAAAGCGAACGTTAAAGTGGGCCACATAATCGAGCTCATATACAATCATCGCCAGAGCCAGCCGGCCCCCAACACTGAAGAGCGCGACCTTGCATTTTCACACCAGACTCCCCATACGGACATATCCTTCGCACGTCCCAGTCTCTCGAGTTGGGCATTGGTCCTGGTGGCTAAGGAGGCCCGCAAGCAGATTGGAGACCTTACAAAAAATGACCCGACGGATCCAACCGATACCACTCAAATGCGAGCCTCTACTAATGGACGCGTAAAGGATGCTGTTGTTGCCGACTGGGAAACACTCACCGAAAATCTGAGCATTCCCAAAATGGCGGCCAAATATGCGAGACGCGGAAGCGTACCATGGTACCTTACTGAGATGATGTCCGCTCCTACAAAGGGTGGGGCAATCGTGCTTCGGCAGAGACGACCCCATACAACGGTGTGTAGTTTCAATTAAACTCGATGTGATGCTTATTTAATTAAATTCCAGATTCAAGTTGGCGCCATCAGCAGCTTCGTACTCTCTCGGAATCGATATGCGAGCGGCTATCTTGCGCTCCCCCTTGCTGTCTGGCAGTTTGCCTGTAAATCCCACGTTGATGAGAAGAGGATCTTCAGCAGATTTGGGTTCACTGTCCACGATTCGACTGCCCGCGCCTGTTTAAATTCATTGACGGACTCAGGCTTGACCAAACTGCGCGAATCGGTCGCAGAAGGAGTAGCGGTTGGTGAGATGCGATGGCAATATGTCCTCGACAACGTGCAGAAATTCTGTCGCCAACGAGACCTCCGTCTCGGCCGGCAGGATGTTCTTAAAGTGGGGTGTGCTGCGACAGCGATATTACTCGAGGACTGTGCACCGGGAGCTTTCAATCTGCAGGATCATCTCGATCGCGTTATGAAACAGGAGCGCAAGCAGATGACAACCGAGTCATTGTGCGACGACATCGATTGGGATTATATTCACGAATTGACAGCATTGCACTGGGTGCGAATTCTTGTTACATTCATTCCCCAACTCGCACGCCTTCGCAAGGCTGTAGAAGCCGCCTTCAATTCCGAAAGAATGACGAAACACCGACTCCGTCGTGGCCGCAAGACTGTGGTCCAAGCACTTGGGACAAATGGTGAAAGAGAAACGGAAACATCGGGTATGCTGCGTGCCATGCTCGATTTCGAGAAGCAGATGGGACTGGACGAGAAAGCCATGGAGGGACTTATTATTACACCTCGTGGCGATGGCGCATCCATTGCTGCGATGTGGCGGATTAAAAAATATCTGTCAGCCCATCCAAGTCATTACAAAGCCTTCCGCAGTCGTGTTCCACCTGGCCCCGAAATCTGGCATACGCGGTGGACCCAGCTCAATGCAATCTCCAGCAATTGTTATGGCCCCGCAACCGCAAAAGACCCTGCCGCATTATCAAAGAGCGCGACCGCTGCCGGTGCGAAACGGCCAAGTGATTTGAAAAAGGTTGATTTCTGGCCTACCTCTCGTAGTATGACACTGTTTTTTGAAGCTCGAGTACTCGATTGCTGGCGGTATGTTTCACTTAGTGCACTAGAATAAAATCTCACCAGCCCAATATTTTTTAGCATTCACTTCGGGGCCAGCGACATCCTTACTTATTTTGAAACTTCAGCAGCGCCAGATCTCGATACCTTGTGGGCAAATGCCCGGAACCTAGTTCGTCGCTATGCGTCTCAGGAGGCGTATCATCAAGCGCTCTCCCGCGATTTCTCCGACTCCGCTAGCGAAGAAATGAAGATTCCCCGTGGGACGCCGTGGACCGCCCCAACCGACCCAAATACGCAACATGAGCTGACCGAGGAAGATACCGTTGATCTTGATGAGCCAGTCGACGGTGCTCAGCCGGAAACATTTATCGAACCAGGTGAAGAGGCACCGGAAGAAAATCTTTCGGACTCCGAGGAGACAGGGAGGAAGAAGAAAAAATCAGATAAGAAGTCCATGCTACAGAAGCCCCAGATTTCTCGGGTGATCGCACACTCGCAAATGAGTGTTTGTTTTTGCAGGATATGGGCTGGTGGGTGATAGCGGCCCACGCTGTCCCAGATGGAGAAATCGGACGACTTTGGGAGATCATGAAAGTTCGTCGAAACTTGTATTTTTCTGCAAGTGGGCCTAACTATTGCGTAGATATGGATTCTCTGTTTCTCGGGATCATCCAACCGCAATTATGCAAGCTACCTGCTTGAAACGTACTGTTTGCACCGGTACGAGTCGTCAAAGGATTTCTCTGAGGCCATGCTCAACAATTGGCTCCTCAATTTGAGCGGGAAAAAATGGACGGAGTGCGACTTCACTCAGGAAGGTTTCAACAAATGGTTGGAAGAACTGGTGGATCACAAAGGAGGTGATTTTGATGACCATTTCTACCGCCATACCCTCGCCCCGAACGTCTTCCATTTCCTGCGGTTCAAAGAGCACATTGAAGAAGCTTTTGAACTCAAGCATCGAAGCAAGACACACGGGGCACCTCATTTGCGAAATGAATTTCAACAGCTGCTCCGCATGCACAAAGAAGACGAGCTCCATTTATTCCGACCCGGTCGCACCATGGGACATGCAGCTATAAATTATTTCGGGCGAGGCTACCAACGCTTGGAGGATGGCCGCATGGATCATTTTATCGAGCAGAGCACTGCATACTCGGATATTATGATTGATGTTCTTCAGCAGTCTGGTAATGCCCCAGTGCTTACGACCTCCACAGATGAGTACAGGAGCTGGAACATATGATTCAATACGCCATCAACAACCCAGACTTATTCCCGGACCCTTTCCCTGAGGACAGCGACGAAGAAGACAATGGAGACGACGACGGGGATGTCACGGACGATGAGGGGATGTAGGAATTCATGGTTTGGAATATCTGGATGAAGAGGAACTCGACGACGGCCCTGAAGGAAAATATGGCCGCGCTACTGATGACACCGAGTCAGAATCATTGGACGAGGAGGCAAAAAACGCGTCGGAAGGCG
>JARJLF010000319.1:0-233315 GCA_029378395.1 Mycena leptocephala | reverse complement strand
GGAGGATTCAAAGTCTGCGGGGAAGATGTGTAAAATATGTATGAGTAATAATGTATCTACTCGACGAATCATTGTCTGAGTTGGCAGAAAAATTTGAATCTGAATCTGACTCACTTCCCTCTTTATTCTGGTCCCCTTCCTCCTCCTGAGACTCCTCATCACTATCGGGAACCACAACCTTCTCACCCACCTCCACTGCATGACCAGGCTTTGGAAGCGGCGAGAATAAAAGGCCCATCACAGAAGGCTTCTTCCACCCTAGGCGGCGATGCTGCTGCTTGGCCAAATCCTACTCTGCTTCCCATTCGGTGACCCAGATAGCGTGCGCAAGGCGGATCTCCTTGTTCCTCTCCTTGCACTGGTCATCCAAGACCTTCCACTCTTTTAATGCCCCACTCCTCTCCTCTCGAGTCGCCTTCCTTTTGTTCAATGCCTCGGCCTTCTCTGTGGTGTCCTACTCAAACTCCGCCACACACTGCACAAAGTCCCTCACCGTCAACAGCCATGGGAGCCAATCGCCAACGAGGTGGCCCTTCTTATTACCACGACCTTTTTTCTTCTCCTGCGCTGTCAGCTGTCCTCTCACCACATCGACGTAGGCCCCATTCAGCACCAGCACCGACTGAAGTACGACCATCTGGCGTTTCTGATTTGTGTTCTTCTCATGCGCCTTTCTTAATGCGGACTGGAGCTTTCTTTTGAGTGCTGTTGCTGGCTCGGCTGCAAGGAGGAACACGTCTGTGGCCTTCTCAGGCGAGATCTCGGTTGTGGGGTTCACAGGAGGATTGGAGGACGACTAGATTGGGGAGGAGGAGACTAAGAATGCGGAGGACGTTGCTTGCAGGCTCACAATGGCTTTTCTGGTGGGAGTCTCGAACGGGTCAACAGCAGGAAGACAACGACGACAGGGAGGGAGGGACTGTCCCCTAGAGGGGTTGGTGATTCAGGTGTGTTGTCGTCTTCTTCAGAATCCGAAGCGCGCTCAATTCTGGCCTTTTTTGCACGCTCTCGAGCTCGATAGAGCAAATCTGTCATTACACAGACTGGCGTACTCGGCGCGACAGGGAGATGGCTGCAGATCAATGTTTCTAGGCTAGGCACCATCATTGCCTCCGTTACGACCTCGCGATTGAAGGGCCAGAGGCCCATTTGCGAAAGGCAGCCTTGATTGTCTCCGGAGTGAGTGCACGGATATGCACTGCACTGTAAATGGCCAGGAAATCCTCCTTGGTCACGGGCTGGCACTGCTCCCGCTCGTATCTCTTCTTCTCTTCTGACCAGTACAATTTCAGCGGCCCAAATACGACCACATCCAGTCCCTGGTAAATGTGGGTTGCGTGCGTGGGGTAGCAGAGCACATGGATGCGATGGAGGCGTGCAAAGTCTAATAACGGCTTGGTGAAGTGGGAAAGATGGCTGTCCATGGTCAGAAGGCGAGTCCTTCCTCTCGCTTTTCGCTTTGTTTGCTCGTGAAAATCCTTGATGTACTCGAGGTTAATCTCACCATCCACCCAGCCCTTCTTTGAGTAACCGAGACTAGCAGTGGAAGTAAGTGATTTGAATGCGACTCGTTGCCCACAACAACTCACGACGCTTCTGTAGGATTGTCCTGGTCCCATCGCACGTTGTATGCCTGCCCTTTGAATACGACAGCCGGTTTGAGGGAACTGCCATCAGCGCATATTGTGACAATGACAATGGTGTTCTCTCGACTTCCATCACCTCACTGATGCTGCGTCTTTTTTCCAGCTCCTCCAATCACCCTTTCTCTTTGCGTTGCTGAAGCAGGGAAACCACTCTTGTCCATCCCATACACATTCTCTGGTAATCGGCTTGTAATCCGACTCCCGATCGTCCTCTGCTGTCTCTGACTCAAACTCGTCATCTCGCCGACCAGCAAGCACATCTTCAAGCAGGTCGTACCAAGCCTTATTTGTGGCTGGATTGACGGTGCATCCACGCTTGCTGTCAAGAGAGTGTGACCAGTACATCCAGAGCTCATTGTGATGCTTTTCGACAAAGTGGCCAGTCCAGTTCTTCCCGACGCCACAAGGGGGAAATCGGTCGCCGAGACGGGCTTGGCATATCTCGTCAACAGCCTCCTTCAGTCGTTTATGATTGAGGGGGAAGCCACGGTTTGCTATCTCCTTCTCGCAAATGCGATGACAGTTCTGACTTCCTCGGGGAGTAGCCATCCCTTCTCTTCATTTGACACACTCTTTGAATTTCCTCCGTTGACAAGTCAAAGCAGGGTGTTGTGGTCAAGTTTAATGGATGTAATCATGCTGATTACGACACATCCCGAAGTCCTTATATAGCTGCGCGATTGATTAGTACTATCTAATCAATTATCTACCTTTTGGTGTAGCGGTCTAGAACGCGGCTCGGACCTGCTTACAATGGACTTCCCAGTATCCACCTTGTAAGCTCCCTCGAATTTTCGGCAGAGAGCACAGAGGCTGAGCCACTTTTCTCCAGCACCAAGCTCTTTCTGCTGCTCGTGACGATAGAAGACCACTGCCTGTGCCATCAAGGTGTCTTGCTCTCTGCGGGCCACCCTAGCATGGCTTGTCTTGGATTTGGCACGGGGCATGGGTGCAGACAGGGTGGATAGGAGATGGATGAGGCGAGACAATTATTTTATTTGAAGATTTCCATTTTTGGTAGCATCACACAATCCCATCAATTTTGAGTTGATGGACTGATTCAAGGCTGATTTCTTGATTATGAGTGGGTGGGGTAGGGTTTTGAATGGATCTCATCGTAATAATAAGACCTTATGTGATATTATAGTGTTCCCAAAAGAAATAAAGATTCCAGTACGACGTTTAAAAGTGTTATGGTCATTTCAAAATTGGTATTTTTGCTTCTCCGTTAAAGATGAATTTCCAGAGGACGCAGATGCTATCCAATTGACCCAGGCTACTAATACAACAGGGATAGATGTCAAAGGAACCCCCAACTAAAATATCTAATGTTTGTGACATCAGTCAATGTTATGGGAGCCGTTTGTATCATTGACTGGTCTGTCTCATTGACCGGTGAAGAACTGTAGGTTTCTTCAAATCGTCCAGGTGAGTACCCTAATTGGCACCAGGGACCCGGAAATGGCTGAAAATTCACTCAACACACGGACTTTCAGGTTCGGGGTTCAAACCCGGTTCGAATGCGATGCATATACCCGAACGCTGAGCCGAACCTCGTGTTCAGGTTCAGCGATTCACTGAACATTGAACCTGAATGCGCGTTCAGTTTGGTCAGGTTCAGGTTCGAACCGATTGCTTGAACCAAACCGTCCCAGCACTATCAGTGGCCGGTCTATCGGCATCGCTTCGAGATTTTCGGTGTTCACAAGCAATTCACAAGTAAGTAAATGTTGACCAGGACGCAAGGAGGAAGGAGGAAGGGGAATCGGCCCGGAGCGGGCTGGAGTGGGCTTCGGGGTTCGGGGTTCGTGTACATGTACACCTTCCCCGGTCTGCACTAACCAAAATTAACAGGCAAAGAAAGAGGAAGCGTATTCAGCAACATCTTGAAACTGCGACTCACCATCTCAATGCCATCTCATATTTGGCAGTCGGTCACCGCAAAGTCGTTTCCCAAGTTGGAGTAGGGCACCACATGCATCCATTTCCATGTGTATGTGTCCCGGAATCTGGATCCTAGCCTGTTACACGGAGCTACCGCACTTCCAGAGAGTGATTGCGGGGTGGATTTGAAAAGAGGAACCATGGCGGCGCCAAGCTTGGCGCTGGTTGTGAAAGGGGAGCGCGCTGGCGGGCAGTTTGGATTGAGGGAGTGCGATGGAAGGCGGGCGCCTGTCCGTGAGAAAGGGCGCTGTCATGGAGCGCCTGTGGGTGAGAAATGGCGCTGTGCTGGCGCCATTTGTGAAAGAGATGCTGGAAGGTGGTCTGGTTCAATTGGAAGCAGGCGGTCCGAGGAGAGGGTTTGAGATGGCGCCTTTCGTGGGAATGGGCGGTGGCAGTGAGTCATGGGCGTGGTCGTGAATTGTAAGTGGGTGGTTGGACGACAACAGACACCAGGAGGCTTGTTTGGGGAAGAGGCTGTGGTGTCATCAAGGCGCGCCTTGATTACAAGATTAGATTGTGGCGGCCGCCCGGGGTTGCGAGTCACTCGCACGAAGAAGTAGAGCCATCAGCAGCGAGTGGCACGCCATTTGATGGCAGGTGGTCGGTGGGCAGAGCGTGAGAAAACACGGTCGGCGCGCAAACGCAGAAACTTGGGCAAAAGCAGTTTTGTACCATATTTACCATTTGAGTCCATACGCGGCAGGCAAAACTGACGAGCAGACAGTTTTTTTCACGGGATGATCCAGAAATCCATGGTTGATGTCGGACCGCCTTGAAAAAAACCACCCTCCAAGGCGGGGCTTTGTGCGATGGGAAGCAAAAGCAAAAGTGCTCGGGGGGTGTCATATGAGCTAGGGAGGGGATTGTTACCTCCAATTTAAGGCTAAAACCAGATTTTTCCGTTAAGTATTGGTGGAGAAACCAATTGTTGCTACGCGCTCACAGCTGGGGGCCCGATAATACCTAGGACCAATCGCAATGCCATCACTGGCATTGGTGTAGACATGATTGCTGTTGTGCAGAGGCTGACAGACTTGAAAGCCGCAGATGAACATTGGGTTTTCCACTTTCGTGTTGATCCCGAAACACACCAATTCCAGCGCATTTTCTGGATGTCTCCGAAACAGGTTTCCCTTGCCCAACGCTTCAGCGATGTGGTCATTAACGATATCGCCATGCTTTGCAACATGTATGGGATGCCGCTAAACATGTTCGTTGTCATTAATCACTTGTTCAAAATTCATAACATTGCTTATGCGCTACATTCCAGTAAAACGGCAGATGAGCATGAATGGGCTCTCAGTCGCTTGTTCAGTGTTCTTCCACAGCACCTGGACCGCGTCTTTTTCTCCGATTGGGATGCTGGACTCTGTGCTGCTGTAGGTCGCTGCGATTCCTCCGAAATCGCATCTCATGCTTGTTGTTTGCATCATCTCGACGGCAGTGTTATCCGGAAACTTGCAGGACGACTCGGTGCTTTACTCCAACCATTTCGCGAGGCACTTTGGTGCGTATACTATGCATTTTCTCCTGAAGCTTTGAACTGGCTTGGCAACAACTCCTACTCGACTATCCCACAGCAGCTCCATACCTCGAGTCCGAACTATGGCCATGCTATGATCGATGGGCATTCACTGCGTTCCGACCCATCCTAGACTCAGCTCAGGCTAGGTGCTGTAGGCTGTGCCAGATAGACTGAGGTCCACGTAGGTCCCTACCAAGCCCACCATTTATCCGACTACACACAATGTATGTCTGGCTTTATGAGTACCCAGTAAGGCCCCTAAACTCAGGTCAGTGTAGCTCGTGGAAGGTGAGGGTAGCTCCCTAAACTCAGCTGCACAGACCTAGGCTTCCCCTTTAATGCTGTTTTCGCCGCACAGATTATTCGACAGAATGGCCTGGCGAAGTTATTTTGAGAACATCAAGTTTTAATCTCAAGTTGCTCTGTGTGCTGTGATCCTCAAAATTCAGCCGCGCTTGGACGAGGTGTCATGCGAATTTCGGACAGTTTCATGGGAAGAACTCATGGAACATTTCCATCATCCAATATTCTGAGCAACCACATCCCTTCCCCCCTTGTGTAAGTGGCTACAAGCACCTGTTATGACCCACATAGATCCCCCCAGACCTAGACCTACCTGAGCCAACCTAGCCAGAGCTAGACAGACCTCCACAGCTTACTTATTCTCTAGGCACCCAGACTCAATCATCAATGTAGCTACTTCTAGGTTCCTACACTCAGGCCGAGTCTAGGAAGGGTCGGAACACAGTGATTTGCCTACATCTCCCGCCGCCACACGTGCGGTGTACGGACTTCGGGCCGAGTCGAAAGTGAGAATAGAATTAATAAACTCATCGGCGGCTCGAAGACTCCGCCGATCGAACTAGTGAGTAATCTAATCAAGTGCGCCGAGGATCAGGATGACTTGGAGAAGCTTCATGTTCGAGACGTGATTTCCTCATCTCCTCTGGATTTTGAATGCTTGAGAACTTATTTTTTGCGCAGACAAACCGCTTTCATCATCCCACTTCAACCGACACACTGTTCTCCCAGCCCCTGCAGCTTATTCGCCAACATTGTGTTGCTTATACAGTTCAAAAATCGTATGATCAAATGGAGTGCTCTGTATTTTACGAGGCCACGCCGGTATCGCTTCCAGCAGGGGCTACGACATGGGTGTGGCATGAACATTTCTTTTTTCGCTGCTATACTCATTGTTTGTTGTCTCAGGCAGAAGCTACCGGTCCTCAAGACCCCTTTCCATCTGTGGCTCTACAGGCTGCAGATAAGGCAGAGAGGGTCATGATAGCTGCTGAGGTGTGTAATTAACTTGCTTAATTGATTCTGACGCTGTTTATTAAGTGTGTCTTGAACTCATTTACAAATGATTCCATACATATTTCGGCCCAACTTATGCTCCGCCTCATCAAAGAGCGAAGTTGGGTCTGCACTCATCTTTTCAAAATCTCACACTACACATCGGAAATGGTGCATTTAATCGCACTTATCGACAACGGCTAGGGTTGGGCACGGGTTCGGGTCGACCCGGCGGGTTTCCGGATCGGGTCGCTCGGGTATGGATCGCGGACCCGGAGGAACCCGCTACCTGACCCGCGGGTTGGCAGGTCGTTGCGGGTACAGATAATTCGCCCTTTCAGCACCATTCTGAGCTTAAGTTCGACAGTATCCGAGGTGAGAGATCGTGGCCCCGGCCACATTATATGTGATTTTATGATGGGTACCAACCTTGGGATGCCTTGCCGTCACTTCTATACCCTACTACGATCATTAAAATCGGGGCAGCTCATGACTTTCCACTTAGGTCCTTTTAATGCAAGGTATGCAACTCTTCAGTCCCTCAAATTCCTTGACTTAGTCTCCTGAAATTTATTAATCACTTAGATAGCTTGAACACCCAACTCTCAACGTCAGCCACACTCCTGCTGTCAGTAATTGGCCCTCAAACTGAATGCTCCGGCCCTTTAGCAATTGTTCCTACAGTACAACCTGCATTTTATGACAGCCGCATACACTTCCCCCCAAGGTTATCCACCACCAGGCTATGATGAAGTTCAAGGATGTTCTTCGCCATGTTCACACTGGGGCTGATCTTTCCACCCTTAAAGATGAAATTGAGTTCCTGGTATATACCATCTTCTCTGATCATTGAGAGAAATTGACAGTGAACGGTGCAATGCTCTTGCTGGACCTGCGATTTTACTTCCCTAGGCAATTCAAACCAAGGACTGTCCTCGCAAGAAATGACTTGCAGTTGCATGCGAGGACCAGCAGTCGGGTAAGGGGGCTAGATTGACGAAGGCTACCAAGGATGGTGATGGACTCGGCCGCCGTAAATGTGGTACATGTGGGAAATGTGGCCATTATTCTACCACTTGTGCTAGATGAACAGGATGGATGGACATCGACTCAATATATGTTTCAACTGATTGTTCTGAACTCAAAAATTTAAGATTTCCTAATCGGGCCGTTGGACGAGTATGTATCTAAATCCTGGTGCCAAGGCACAGATCCACTACAAGATTAATGTATTTGCTAGGGGCGGAGTTACCCCTTGAGTGCCCCCTGGGGCATACATTTCTGGTTGAAGCACCTGGGGTGCCAAATTGGAAATATCTCCTAGCATTTATCTAAGCTTATGGAAAATCACCCAGTATGTGGATGTGGCATGCCCATCCTCCAAAGAATAGAGTTATATTAATATTGAGTGTAGCCAGTCTATAGGGCGACTGCGGACTTCACATTTCCCATCCCGAATGATCCTGTGCTGCTGGTCTTGATGAGAATGATGACATTGATCTCAACTGTGGATTTGAGAGATATCAAAAAATGGTATATGCTATCTCGAACCGCTTGTAAATGCAACCCTATCAATATGTTGGTTGACCCAAATTGATAGAGTTTTTGGCTCAGAATATCCGTTGTAAGTTGGTCATTTTCAGTGTTTTTGTGCCATTTGAGCAAATTTCAGGAAAATGACCAACTTGCAACAGAGATCCTGAGCCCAAATCCCTATCAATTTGGGTCAACCAACATATTGATAGGGTCGGATTTACAAGCGGTTTGAGATAGCATATACCATTTTTTGATATCTCTCAAATCCACAGACTCGATTTTTCAGAAAACTACTGTTTATTTTATTATGAGACAACGGTACAGAGTAGGTATGGATCAAATGGTGCATAAACCCTTGAAATCACTCATATTTCGTTGCATGATTTTATTTGAAGTGATTTGATGCCATCATGGGCCAAAACAACCCTGTGCAGAACATTTCATCCCCAGTGTAGGAGTTCCTCTGTCGAAGGATGCCCCATCGACAAGGGCGAGGAGGAGAACAGACTCCTTCAGGACAAAAGTGGCAGGTGCTACCTTGTGGACTGAAGGCAGTGCTTAGAATGAAAAGTGCATGTCAGGATGATAGGCTGGTGGCTGAGCAAAGAGTATAAAAACCTAGCATACGATTCAAGAATGGCATCTTGTATTTCCCCACCTAAAGTCCTAAGGCCTTCACAAGCTGAGAAAGAACTCTTCCTCCGTCTTAGGACACGAGACAGACCCAAACCAAAGTACCACAAAGTACAGGTTAACACAAGACCCAGAGCACAAGGAGTGGTCAATCAGTCGCTTCCAGTAGGGAACTCCGACCAGAAAAAGAACCAGGTCGTATAGGAGATCCTGAAAACAATAAAATGCCATGTACCAAAGGTGGAGTGGTATCTAAACGGCCAGCAACAGAATTCCTGTTAGCATGTAACTGTTCCAACCAAGTAGTATTGGAAGGCAATCAGTCCTTGACTTGGGATAACTCGGAGATATCCAGTCCTCATAGTCATCTACCAACCGGCATGGTCACCTCACTAGCGAATAACTTGCATTGAGGTTCAAGCAGATACATAAAGAAAGGGGTCCCAGAGGAAGGGAATTGCAGAGTTTAAGCTACAAGACTCGAAACAGACCCCGAGGCCCTGCATATTTAACAGAGAAGAAGGATAAAACGGAGAAGAATAACTGAAGCATAGAAAACCCACCCACCGCACAGAGCAATACCCAGAGAATGGAACACGACTCTATCCATGACTCCTCCTCTCCTTCCTCGAAAAGAGCCTGTATAGGATATGCAATCGAGTTATCAGATCCTGGAAGGCTGAAAATGAGCGAACTCTGTACCTCCCAGTGCACTTAGGCTTCTCAGTGCTCCATGCTGAAAGCCTGTAAATAACAGATCCTGCCCACCCATTTAAAGATCTATCCCTTCTAAAACTCAACCCATCATACTTCGATGGAATAAAAACCCCTCAACACTTGCCACACAAATTTCCCCCTAGAGGACGATACCTTTTCTGCAGTACTGTATCAACAGACGTAACATTCGTCTGACAGTCAAGAAACTGCAGTCCACACCATAACGGTAGGAATAAGAGTCAGAATGAGTCAGAAGGAGTCAGAAAAAGAAGGAAAAGAAAAAGAAATGAGCCAGAATAAGACGTATAAAAGGCAGAGAGATTGGAATGGTCTGTACCTATTAGTTAGACCCACTTTGTATTAGCTACATACAATAAATTTTATTCATTTACTAGTCTTGGCGCTTAGGTTCCTCAGTTTTTTAAGGAATTTATATCACACCGCAGAACCGATTCTACATGCCAACCAACAGAATACACAGACAGCCCCTGGAGTACCTAAATTCTTTTCTTAGAATAAGGGCACTCAGCCTACTGCACAGCCACTGATTGCTGCCTGATTCGTAAAAGGGAAATTTTGAGTGGTTGCCTAAAGCTAGTTAATTACTAGCAAACAAATTTATTGCTGATCACCAGTTGACAGGTGCAGCAGCACCATCAATCAGTGAACAAACAAAGCTTTTGCTCAAGTTTCTGTCACCATCCATTCAAATATGGTGGTCAGGCTGGAGAAGGGTGGTAGATACAGCTCAGAGGCAGTTGCACAGCACTGTTGGGACATCTATAATATAAAAATAATATGCATAATATGGGTCTGGCATATCATATTATATCCATATTGTATCATATTATATTCTTCCATATTAATATTATCTGGTCCACCCTGAGGCCATATCATATCTGTAGTATCATGAATATATTATGTTGTATCATATTAATGGACAGCACTACCGCTAACCTAGTTGTACTTTGATTAGTCTACTTAGATTCCACCAATTCCGGAAATCTCTAGCAGTTCATAGCAGTAGCAAACTTCAATAGCTGATTGCAAGACCAAAGGCTTCAGAGGGAGGATCAAGCAGCTGAAAGCCATCTGGAAACAGTCCCTGAATATGGTATGTGCCAGGTTTTAATTGCAAGTCAACACTAACCTCAGGTTTAGATTCAACTCATGCTCTCAGGGATGCTCTCTTTCAACTGAGATGGGTTTTGTTAGGGGCTCACAGTTTTTCATGGTCCCCACTATTTTTCATCTTGTTTACTTTCAACTTACAAAATCCCAAAAATACGGATGCTCTGGTGTAATACATTTGTGGCACTCTTGTTTCGTTCAAATGCATCCAAGTGTTATGCAGTTATCATTGTTCTATTTAATTCCGATTTTTCCTGATTTTTACAGCTTCAGATTGACTCAAACCGTTAAGATCAATCCTGACTACGACATTGACATGTGACTAAGTAGGAACCCCCATATGGAAATTGACTCAAACTGGCTCCGAGTTTGAGTCAGTTTGACTTCAACCAACTACGGATGGCAGTTCATGGCCATCCACAGTCACTATCTAAGTCACAATGACCTATTGCGAGCCATTCTCAGTCAGAATGAGTCAGGAACTACCAAGTATATACAAACATGTAAAATGCATAAAAGGAGGACTGCACACTCTTTAAGACATTACCTCTTACTTCAATACATCTACATTTGCACACTGAATCTCTCGATTAAGTGGATCAATCTGAATATGACCTACTCTATTCAACCTTGAGGGATTGGAATATGCATCATACACTATTCACAATTCTCATTGTCCTAAATCTGCCAAGCTTCGCTAGCCGATACTAGCTGATATGTTGATTACGATGAAATGGTGCACTTGCGTGCAACAGTGAAATCTAATATCAAAAAGAGCAAGACAAAGTCTGCTCAATTTAACACCAAATATAACACTGACTACTACTCAATAATGCACGTGTGTGTGTGTTCGGGGAAGTAGGATTTGAAAACCCTTCAACCTTAAGAACAAGTGGTTGTAATTGACTTTATGGTTGTCAAACCATTGGAATAACCGTAGTTAATTTAAACAACCCCCAAGTTGTAGTGGCAATAGAATAGAACCCACAAGACTGATAAGTCTTGCTGAACTAAATAGCTGGTGAGGCTAAAAGACTCAAAAGAGCTTTGTGCCAACAAGGGGGGTGATAATTCACTATCTATCTAGTACATTTGGAGGAGCTTTATAGTGTTACTGGCTACTGCGGGTTACAAACAATATAATAATTTAGCAGAGAGAGAATGAGCATTGGTAAGTGCCCAGATAAATAGAATAGAACATCCCTACTGCCCAGCTTTAGAGAACAGAGGATCCAACCTGCTCAGATCTTGGGATTTAACCATCCGAGCAGCTTTAAAGCACTATTTCTAAGCCAGTTCTCCCTACCAAGCCCATTATTAAGTGGCATGTATAGACCAATCAACCTTACAAACCTTCCTACAGACTGTATTGTCATTTTCCTATGCGAAGACTAAGTGCACATTGCACCATTAGCCCTCTTAATCATTCATTTACAGATGTGTTGTCCCTTGTTTGCTCCCTCCTTTAAGACGTGCTGGGGCACATGACCACTTCAGGGCCGGGCTTTCCAGTTCCAGTGTGCACACATAGTTCAACCTTTGGTTCAATAGACTTCAATGGCAATTTAACTGATTCCTTCAATAACTCCCTTGGTTACCTGGCATCCATATTGACACCGAACTTGCTACACGGGTTCCCTGCAGCTTGTCAGGTGAGTCCTATAGCTAACTGGTTAAACTCCAGAATTATACTAGGCACTCTGTTAAGAGTGCTGATAGAATCCCTTCATCCAATATTGTTTAGAGCTAGTTTTCAATGCTTCATTGGTTTAATACTCAGTCTCGGGACAAGACTAGTACCCTCTGTGTCTTACTTCAATTAGATTGCTCTAATGTAACTTTGTAAAATCAAAGAATTTAGGTGTGTTCAAAACCACGCCTTATCAACGACCTGCGCTGATCTTCGGCAACCCTCTAAGTTGTGAGTCTAGGGTCCCGTTTGCAGTTAGTCTTAAACATCTTGATCATCCTCCCCACTTATCTTGAACCGATGATAAGTGAGCTCCGAACCTAGGATGGAAACTAACAGAAACAGCCAAAACAAAATACTACAACCAAAGAATTGGATGGAACAGACGAGTCTAATCCCAAACAACCAATAGTATGCAGCAAGTGCGGTGTAACATTCGTTCCAGAGGTACCAGATGAGTGTCAGTCCTGATTCAGAGCCTTGTAAAGGTTGATCGGGAGAAAGTTTAATTCAAGAAATCGTTGTAAAATATAACAAGCATTTGTTATGTATAAAACTAAGAGATCCCAAAGGATATCTGTTTCGGACACCAAGACTTGGGTCAGTTATTACCGACTAGAACGATGGAAACTGAGGATCCAAAGGGATTCTGAAGTTTCCAACGCAAACAACACAAATAGGATTTATTGGAATGCAGGGAACCACGAGGTTCACCAATATTCCAAAGCAAAACTGAAAGTTCTGCAAAGTTTTGACAAAGATGGTGATGGTTCCAGACAACAAGACAACAAGACAGACAATTCCAAACGATTCCCAACGATTCAAGGTCCAAGACTGGCGATTCTATATGATTCAAGACCCAAGGCTGGCGATTCAATACAATTCAATACAATTCAAGACCCAAGGCCGGCAATTCTATAACTTCCAACGATTCAATACGATTCAAGAGCCACGCTCAGACGTTTTATCCAATCCAACAACTGTGATATTCCAACTCCTACAAACTTGGTTCTTGAGCCTAAGTAGTGCGAGGAACGAGTACTGCTACCAGCTCTAGTGAGGCCTCGCAAAATGAGAGTTGTCAGTCCGACACAGAGCAACGACGAATCCAAGTTTGGATTCGATCGGTGGCTGTGTGTGATTTCGGACTTCTCCTCAACTCTCAGAAAATTTTGCGTCGCCTCTGCGTGAATTGTTTTTGAGAGAGCCTTTACTCTCCTTTCAAGCATACAGTTAATTCAAACCTAATAAACACTTGTTACAACGCAATGACTCATGGATCAACCGGACCCAATGGTGCACGGAGCACTCTGTTGAGGTCGGATGGATGGAAAAAGGCGCAGGCAGAGTTCCTGGCAAATAGGGTCTCACGCAGAGCTGCGCGTACCACTAGGAACACACAGAAAACCAAAGTGAATAACGACAGAGCCACCCGCAGATCAGCAGCGGGAGTCACTGCGGGCGGGGCGGGGGACACGTTTGGAGAAGATGAACGGCTGGAGCCTGACTCTGAAGACGACTACGAGGTCCCAGAGCCTTCCATCCTGACAGGGAACAATCCATCTACCTCAAAAGTCGTAGAGGATGCCCAGACTTTATTCACGCTCATCAAGGATATGGACCCTGGGTCGCAACAGCTGTTTTTATCTGTCATGTTGAACATGAAAGGCGGCAATGTGGCCGGAGCCACAGCGGGAGGGAGTACCACACCGACCATGCCAACGCCGGAGAAGCCTGCAGCTATCCCGCGCATTTTCAATGCAGCAGCGGTCCAACCGGCGAGACGAGAGGACAACAATAGACCACCATTTTCGCCTCGGATCCTGGAGCTCGCTGCGGCAGGCATATACCTCGAACGGTCCATATTCACGAATGAACGTATCCTCGACATGTTCGTCAACCAAAGCGACGCGAAATATCAGCCAAAAAAGCGCACCACAATCAATGACGAAGGCAAGACAGTCACTGTCTACACCCTCGACCCCTCCATTTTCGATGACGAGACGAATTTATCCCACATTCGGTTCGACGAAGCGCACGCAAACTACAGGCGGTGGTTTTTAGAGAACGCCCCTGTGGAAGCGGCGAACCAACTCGAGGCGTACGATAACCATAGGGAGAGATGCCGAGACGTCGTTCTTGTGGAGGAGAAGGATTTCGTCATGGTGCAGAGATGGTGCCAAAACTGGATGCAGCGTCAGGCTTGGAATCCGAAGCAGTGGAATGAGGAGATTTACCACCAGGAGTTCGCAGCCAGTCGCGCGCTATACTTTGAGAACAAGGTGGCAGGGCAGATGGCGGAGCTGGAAAGAAATGCCGCGCTGAGGCAGAACGAGCGAGGGCCAAGATCGACGTACCCGGAGCGGACATCGTCATCCTCTCATTCCGAACGGGGCCCCTACCCAAGGGAGAGACACGAGCGAGACCAGCAACGTTCCTTTCGGAAGGACGGCAGCAGCGCGTTGTGCCTCAAATGCGGAGATGCAGGCCACATGGCGCGCGAATGTCGTGCAACAAAGACAGCTAGGGGAGGCCCGGTCAAGATATTCTACGAGGGAGGGAAAATCTTCTGGATCTCGGAGCCAAAGACCCAGGTCTGCGTCGCCTGGAACTTACACGGTTCGTGCGAAGCCAAGAACGCGAATCTGCACTGCCACGCCTGCACCTTATGCGGTACCACCAAGCACTACGCCGCTTCGGGCAAGTGCTAGTCTTGGCTACAGCAGTGCGAGCCCGGTGTACCATAGTGCAAGAGCGGCTGAATTCATTTCGGACGCCGTAAATACTTCCCTCAACTCTCGTTTCATTCGCATCGGCAATATTTTATCAGACTACAACGCCATAATCACCCCTTATTCTGCCGACGCGTTCGAGATCGCATTAAAAACTCTTAATCTCACCAATCAATACCCCAATCTGGCTCATCATCTGCGACATGGTTTCCCCATGGGCGACTTTCAGCCGCTTCACGAAACAACAATATTCACCAACGATCCATCGGTCGAGACATATCAGATGCAGGTTGACAAGTACCTTTTCGACGAGAAGGCGGCAGGCCACATGATTGGCCCGTTTACCGAACCTGAGATGGAACGGGTATGCGGTGGTCCCTTTTGGTGCTGCCCGATGACGGTGGTGCACACCCCAGCAGATGCGGACGCGGTGCCGCCGAAACCGGAGAAATTTCGTCCATGTACCAACGCTTCGAAGAAGAGAAAGGACGGAATGTCCATCAATGACCAGATTGATTCAGATGAATTCCCTACCCGTTGGGGTTCTGCAGCGCAAATGGGCGAATACGTGAGTAGATTTACTCTGGAATTATTTTCAGGACCAGCACTGCTTAGTGCATGGGGCCTACGCAGGCCGCAAGTTGCATACTTGCGGGCCTAGCATTTTGCTGGCACGCGAATCGTGGTCGAGCTTATGACGCTGTGCATAGAATATGTCACTGACGGTCTTGGTATTTTCTTCTTTATGCAGGCTGCAACGTGCCCAGTTGGGACGCAAGGTGCCACGGTCGACGTGATTGGCGCGTATCACACAGCACCAATTTTACCGATACAACGGAAATTTTTGGTTTGTCAAAACAGAGGCCAGTTTTGGTGCAATACAGTCGGAGTCTTCGGTGTGGCCTCCATGAGCGGGGTACATGGAGAAATCGCAGACGCTGTCGTAGATATCTGGAAGAAACGGGGACTCCCTTTTGCGCTCAAGTGGGTAGACGACGGGGCGAATTCTCGGGAACCGTGTCCGGACGGCCAGATCGTGCTTTGGTACTCACAAGGACTGCTACGTCCGGATTCGGGAAGCTCCAATTTTGTCGAGATCCGCTACAACTATGACAAACCGACCATGCTGGCGATGATAAACGACTTACGAGTTCCTTGGCATCTGACGAAAGGGCAAGACTTCGATTTTGTCGTCGAATATGTTGGGTTTCTCTTCGATCTCTTGCAGCGAACGGTACTACTTCCAGAGCGGAAACGTTTAAAATTCCGTCAGCGTGTATCCAATTTCATCACCAGATTTGAGAGACAACAAGCCCCACTGGCCGACGTCTTATGAATCATTGGATCCTTGTCACACCTAACCTATGTGTACGAACACGGCCCTTCCTACCTACCCGCGCTGTCAGCATTTTCCGCCACCTACAAGAACAGCCACACAGAATTATACCCCCACGATCTGTTATTTCCGACTTGAAATGGTGGCTAGCGGTGCTCAGCATCCCAGGTTTCTACCGATCATTAAAGCCGCGTGGCCCGCTTATGGACTTTGGCATTTGGGTCGACGCATCAACAGACTGGGGAATCGGAATTATCTGGGAAAACAGACAGTGGGCTGCATGGAGATTGCTCCCCGGATGGGACTCAGATCGCTGGAGGAACATTGGATGGGCCGAAGGGGTGGCCGTCGAGCTCACAGCCTATATCCTCGAATGGAAAGGCATCCGCGACGCGAACATCTTGATTCGCAGTGACAATAAAGGAGTAATCGGCGCCTTTGGGAAAGGTCGCGGGAAGAACATCGAAGTGAATGCTTCTATCCGACGGGCACACGTTGTACTTGCAGCTCGGAACATTTCGCTTTGCACGGAATACGTGGCGACGAAGGTCAATTTGGCAGATGCAATTTCTCGGGCCGAATTTGGTCGAGCAGACCTTCAATTTCACCCAGTTTTTGAGCTTCCAGAGGAACTGAAGGAGTTCATAGAACGCCACAAGGGCGAGCCGGGATCTGACATGTAGTACAATTGTGCAGTAGAAGCGGAATGCTCGGGTTTATGTGGCCATATTTGTCAACGCAGTGTTTGTTTCACTCGGTCTTGAATAATCCACATGGATTTTCACTGTCACTATATGTTGAAAGACTCTTCTCAGGCGCGTGAACTGGCACGAGCAGTGATACGACGAACGTCTCAGTTACCAAATACCTCCACAACAACTGCGATAGACACGGATTCGGACCAAACGGCTGGCACAAGCACGCCAACGGCGCGGTTATTGCAAGGAAGATACAGAAAGCCAAGGAAACCACGCGCAGGATGCGAATATTCCCCTTCTGAGTATCGGCCACTGGTTTTGGCTCATGAACGACTCCAAAAATGGATAACACCGTGCACGAGTTCTTACCGCCAGACCCAGGAGAAAATCTCACCGGCAGGCTTTCAGAAATTTATTGAAGTCATGCTATTGGGCCTAGACGAAAATACTCGATCCAACTATGGTGCAGGTTTGCTACGGTTCACGCAATTTTGTGATACATTATCCATCCACGAAGAGGCACGAATGCCTGCTTCAGCGCATCTACTGGCAATTTTTGCAGCCGATGCAGCCGGATACAACTCAGATGGCACTGTCAACAACTGGTTAGCAGGCCTGAAAATATGGCATGATATAAATGGTGCTCAATGGAGCGGGGACTCTCCGCAAATGAAGCGGGTGAGGGCAGGAGTTAAAAAGCTAGTGCTGCCCACGTCAAAACGGGCAAAGCGGCCACCCATCACCATTGAACACATGTATGTATTGTATGCCACACTCGACTTGACAAACTGCAAGGATGCAGCAATCTGGGCTACGGCATGTGTCGCATTCTGGGGATGTTGTCGACTCGGGGAACTCTTGCCGAAGAGTGAAGCAGCATTCCACCCGTCGCACAATGTCACAAGGGGTGAAGTGGTCGAGTTTGAGCAGGACGACGAGGGGCAGGCGGTGTCGTCAGGTTTCCACATTCCATGGACAAAGGTCACAAAAGAAGAGGGAGCAGACCTATGCATTAGCGAGCCCGAACCCACACTCTCCACTCAATACGCGCTTAAACAACATCTACATGCCAACAAAAATGTCCCGGCATACGCCTCACTATTCGCATACGAGAAGGCGACCGGTGGTCACCATAATCTGACGAAACCGGAGTGCTTGACACGAGTAAACGAAATATGGGAAAAACGCGGAATGCAAGCGGTTAACGGCCATAGCGCGCGTATTGGAGGAGCAACGGAGCTGCTGCTGAGGGGAGTTAACCCAGATATTGTGGCGCAGCAAGGACGATGGTCTTCGCATTCTTTCCTGCTTTATTGGCGGAAAATCAAGTCGATATTACCGTTGTTTATCAACAAGGAATTCGGGGCCAACCGAATTGCCCAAGCATCGCGAGGAATGCTAGAATTCACCAAAAAATACGGATTACAGAATGTAAACACAGACTAGAATGTAAATGGGGAGCCGAACTCGGGCAAGTTCGACTTGGTCCGTTTTGGATTACCAAAACTGTTGTTGATGGGTTAGTCTCACTTGCCTCGTCAGAGTGTATTCTCCGCTCCAAACCGCTGGTGCTTGCCAAGCAGCTAATTGACGCGATCAAGTCAAAAAGCTGACTGTATTCGGGCAAGCCCGTCGGTTTCCCCCCACACAATTTCACTATCAGCATAAACATCGGACAAGTATCTTACAGGATTACTTATCCGCCCGTGGACGATTAACACCGACTTTTCGCGAGGGACACTGGTAGGTGTCCGAAGATTGACTAAAAGTTTCCCTTGGGTGTAAGCTGGGCTCACTAGTTGGGGGAAACTCTGTCCTTGACCCTAGAAACACCCCTAACTACTTATACAATCCAAGATATGACTATGACAATGAAAGAATTAAGTAAATGGTCCGTTTAGCAGCCTTGCAACCCATGTATCCGTCTTGGCAATTAAAATATAACGAGTCCTATTGGTCGGGGGCACTGAGCACGCCATTCCAGGTATACTCCGATAGTTCCTTGGTAATATTATGCACATGGTGGATTGATAGCAGATTATACATCAACCACCATGTAGCGCCTTCTGCAATGTAACTTGCATTTTGAGTATCCCTCGAATGTCTTCATGGAAACTAGAGTCTCCAGCCATGTAGGCTTCGAATGATACTCCACTTCGAGTGTGGATTCAGGATAAATACTCCAGAACACTCTTATCACCCAAAGGGGAAGTCCTGGGAACTCCGGGATCGATGATCATGGGTCCCCTTCGCTTACTATCCCACTTTGATGTCTGTTGCCGAGTAACTGATGCCTCAGCTACAACTGAAACACCACCTCTGGTGTCTCTCATGTCACTTGGATTGACGCGAACACATTGATACTCCCAAATAGATAATCACATAGTCGCTCGTCACTTTGGTCCTTGAGGTTTCGGTATTGAAACTACTGAAACTACTGATACCAATGAAATACCCTCTGGTTGGGCTACACATTCTCCTACACGTTTCAGAGCAAGAACATGTCAGAAACACCTCTGGCTTCCAAGGGTGTTGTGAGCCATCACTTTGTGATTGCTCTAGAATGGTACATACGAAGCGGAAACAGGCGGATCACAGAAAGCAACAGAACACAAGCCTAACACAGCACGTCCACAACTTAATCCAATTTCCAACCCCGCACATCCACAACGTAATCCAATCTACAAACACATTTCCAATCCCCGTTGCCACAACATAACACAAGCCAGAAAAAAGAAGCGGAACGGCACGCATCTGACGAACGGAAACCCACAAACGGAAAACCCACTACAACATGACTGAGCAGCACAGGACTTGCGAGCCCTTAATCTAAAACTGAGAGCGCAAACCATACTAAGAAGCCACGCTCGCTTGCACTTACAATTGCCCGTGCCTGACCGCCGACTAGCGCCTCCTTGCTTCCCTTGCGCTCCGTTCCTGCCTCACACTTCCCCGCTGCCTCGTTTCCCTGCTGCCTAGCATTTCCCTGCTGCCTCGCACTTCCTGCCGCTTTGCGCTCCCCTCTGCTTCGCCTCGCTCAGCTTTGCCTCGCCAGCGAAGCCGAGCCAGGCGCTGAACACGATGATAAGCCGGAAAATGGAACACTAGTGAAATAGGCGCAATTTTGCGATTTTACTATGTTCTACGCGCATCTGAGGGATAACATGAGTCCCGAATGGTTATCCATAGGCTTAACCCACGAAGGACCATAGCGAGTCCGTCCGAGAGGATGACTGACCAGAAACACGAATACTGGTTTAGCTCCTTAAACCAATGGATGTATTATACACTAGTCGATCTTTGGGATTTAGACTACAGTGGGGCCTACAAGGCAGGGAATTAGGATAATATCCACTCTGAGGGCTTGTACCAAAAGACAGCTATGTTAAACCATGGGTTTAACCAATTGTTGTGGTCACTTTGCGTAGTTGACACGGCGCGACGGGTCATGTGATGAGGTCAGCTCGGGATGGATTAACCGGCAACAGTTAATCCGGTCACTTACTAAACCGATCAATGTTACCAACCCAAAACGGGGTTCCTAATTAAGATTGGTAGAGTATGTGATATAACTCGGTAACCACTTGGCGGATTAGGACGGTTGGAGGCTCTATCGAAAGCTGGAGTCCTACGCTCTCTGAATCTGAAGGTCCTATTCAGGGGACACCAAAGACGTGTTTTAACCAATAATCCAAAGTTAGCATGCGGTGGATTAAAGGTTGGCATGCAACAATCAGAAACGTAGGGGTAGATCAGTAGATCCTATACATAACCCGGACACGTGTATACCTGATTAAGCTACCAGAACTAACACATGTATACCCAGTAGTGTAATCACCATAGTGTAAGAGTTTTAGTGTACAGTATATAAGGAGGACGGGTTTGAGTGGTACAGCACTGAATCAGGGAGTCCCTGCTGGAGCCAGTGCCTAAACAGCATCTGTCTCATCTCAGGTTGTCCAAGTTCGGGGCTTGCTTCTTAAACCAATACTCTTAGAGTTTGTGTTTTAAAGTCTCAAGTTTTATAAAGTGATATTGTTGCCTTTGGATTAACGTCCACTGTTGGAATTGAGTTTGGGATCGTCGGAATATTGGTCTTGTCAGAGCTATCACCAAGGAAAGTAGCAGTAATGCATTATGGAGTGCCATGGCCAGAGACCACAATGCATTAATGTGGGAGGTTGGCCGTGTGGCGGATTATACCCACAATGCAATGTGTCCGTAATCAAGCCATAGTAGGGGGAAGTAAAAGAAAAGGCAGCTTCGGGGATTGAACCAAAAGCCTCAGGATTACCTAATCATATAAGAAAGGCACCACTGTAACCAACTAGACTAAGAACAAGATAACAGAAACTAAATTGATGGAGGTTAGGGTTGTAAAATACAGGAAAATATGTAATAAGCATAGCAAACAATTTTCGAAGACCTAGGGCAGCTTGCCTGCCCTAGGTGTGGGTATAAGCAGTCCCAGGTAGGGTAAGGCTAGCCTTACCCTAGCTGGGTAACAAAATGTTATATATATGGTCTCTTTAGTGTAGTGGTTAGAACTTTAGATTTAGATTGGTAATCAATACCAAAAGGTCTGTGGTTCAATCCTCCTTTTGGCCCATTATTCTTTTAATATGTTTTGGCAACCTGCCACATTGCATTATTGCAGGCTCCTGGTCGGATGGCCGAGTATCATGTTTAATGCATTGTGGCTGCAGGCCACGGCCTGCAACATTGCATTATAGGTACAGTCTCTACATCAGCTATTGGACTTGTCAGAGTTATTGGGAATTGGGATCATCGGATTATTGGCTACCAGAACCAGTGTTGTTCTGTGTGCAAAGCTGGGAAGCTTGTATCTAAAAACCACTTGTAGAAAAGAGCATTCTTACCCAAGAATCTTAATTCTGTTAGTTTGCGCACTTTGGGGGAAAAGCTCGGTTTAGAGTAATCCACAAAGCAACCAGCAACAGGAAAACTTAAACAGTGTTCCTTGGACCTTTCTAAAAAGTGTCCTAAAGACTTGTAACTCGTCGGACATCATCTAGACGTTCAACAAGGAGGAAAGGAGACGTTGTTAAGTCCCGGATACCGAGGTGGCTGGAGGGGCTGAGGTACGGGAGGTCCGAAGGTCGGAAGACAAAAAAGGATAAGTCCAGTGGGACCGACCAGGCCCGTACGGTAGTGTTGACTATAAGGTGTAGGAATGGGCTTTGGCTTCAGCTCGTGCGCTGCGCCCTTCACTAAACCCGGAGCCCGATTTCAGAGCGGAGGTCCGAAGAGTATGCCAGAGGAGTAGACACAATCTTAGTTGATATTCAAACTGAACTACAACTACGATACAGGTCACTATTTATAGTGATATACAAAACTAAAGGAGATATAATGTAATTGGCAACACGACCAGAGGTCCATGATGCGGTTGAGTCAAAGCATAGCCTAGCATAGCATAAGTGTGGAGAATAAGTTACTGGAACGTCCGGAAAATGATGTGAGTCAACAAGCATATGGAAAGGCTGTGAAGGATACAATGCTGTGAGTACCAATTGGCAGAATTGACCCGCTCGGGCCCAGATACGGTCCACGGTCCGGGATTGTGACACGGCACGTGACAGTATCCCCTCTTAAGGCCGAACCCATGAGGCCATAAGCCGGAATGCCATTTCGGAGTACTCCGCAATCACTGTATAGGTTCATGTGACGAATGGATCAAGAAAAAACTTCTTGTCCTCAAACCACCACCACCATCCTCCACATCCACCACATCTACTATCCCCATGGCCACGAAGGATTTCGGCAAGGGTCTGAACGAGTCCACAGCTGAATTCCACGATGGTCTCATCAAAATGAGCGGAGACGATGCAGAGCAGCTCTCGTTGGACAACCAGCACCTGCGCATTAACTTGCGCAAGGAGAAGAAGGAGGTGGAAGAGAAGCAGCTCCGAGAGGAGGCGCGGAAACTTCAGGAGGCTGCAGAGAAGAAGCGGGAGGCTGATGAGAAGAGGCAGAAGGAGGCCGAAAAAGCCAGGAAGAAGGCGGAGAAGGAGAAGGGAAAGAAGAAGTGGGACCGGGACGGGGCTGCGGTTAGTGACGAGGGTGAGACGGAGGCGCCGAAGAGAAAGAAACCCAAGGTCGGGGAATACGACCCCAAGGTACGTCGCAGTGCGGGGTTCCGGATTGTACTGACTTCAATTTGGTTTTTAGTGCGAAAGGTGGGTCGAACTTGCTATCCAGAATCTCTGCAATTTCGTACTCGAGTTCTCCTTCAACTTCAATAGGAGGAGGCGGAGGCTGAACACATCCGGGTATAGGGTTGGGGTGTCCAGGTTCGAGTTGCGAGATATGGAATACTGGGTGGATTTGGTGCATGTCTCGGGGTAGTTTGACGGTAAAAGAAGCCAGTCCAGGCTGGGCGATAACTTCGTAGGGACCATAGAAGATTTCTGAGAACTTCTTGGCTGTTCGGGCTGTCCGAAAACCAGCAGTGTTAATATAGACTTCATCACCGATAGAAATCTTTGGATCCGGAGCTCTCCGTTTGTCTGCAGGACCCTGATAGCGCTTTTGTGCAGCGCTCATCTGGTTACGAAGCTCCTGATGTAAGGAATCCAAGTCAGTGACAAAATCACGGGCCCGGACAGACGTGATATCGCGCTCGGGGTGAACCGTGACTGAGGGATGATAGCCCTTGTTGGCAAAGAACAGGGACACTCCGGTAGTATCATGTGGGGTGTTATTGTATGCGAACTTGCCAAGGGGAAGAAGTGGAGCCCAGTTGTCCTGCTGATAGTTGCAGTACATCCGGATGTATTGTTCCAAAATCTGGTTGATGCGCTTGGTCTGTCCATCAGCTGATGGATGGTAGCCAGCGGTGAAGTGAAGACACATTCCAAGTGCTTCGCCCAGGGAACAGAAGAAATGATTAACAAACTCGGAGCCCCGGTCGCAAGTGACATGATTGGGGACTCCATGCTTGGAGAAGACATGAAGGATGAATAAGTGAGCCAACTCGGACGCCGTGAGTTTCCGTGGCAGGGGATGAAGAGTCCCATTTTAGAGAGACGGTCAACGATGACAAGGATGCTGGTATAACCATCAGAGAGCGGAAGTTGCTCAATGAAATCTATGGAGATAGAGTCCCATGGATGCTCCGGGACAGGAAGTTGCCATAGGAGTCCGTAAGGTTGATGGTGAGTGTATTTGCTGCGTATGCAAAGAATGCAAGCTCATACATAACCTTTGACGAAGGCCCGGAGGCCTGGCCATATAGGGCGAGAGTCTTGTTCTGGCCCCAGTGTCCTGAGATCTGATGATCATGCTTGTCAAGTAGAACCCTGAGTCGGAGTTCCGCAGAATCGGGAACATAAATGCGTCCATCTTGATAGAGAAGGCCATCTCAGGTTACCCACCGGGGGTCTGAGGTATCGTTAAGACGACGTGAAGCAATCGAGTCCGTAGGAAGAGCCAATTGGATGTCCACATGAAGTTGATTAACATCCATTATGTGCACCGCTCGGAGTGCCGGTTCATAGAAATAAGAGGCACGAGGAGGCGCACCCAGTTGATCCTGAGTGAATACTGGTCGGAAATTATGCGGATTCGCACTGGCGTAGCCACTATCCCCCTCTTTTGGGTAGACATCCCACCGTCTAATGAGAGCATCGCGCTTTCTGCTGAGCCGGCCTGGCCGGAAACGAAGGATAAAGTTGAAAGCGTGGAGGAATTCCGACCACCGGGCTTGCGCCAGATGCGGAAAGCTTCAAAAATGGCAAGGAGCTCTTTATTGTGCACGTCATAATTGAGCTCTGCCGGAGTGAGCGTCCGCGAATGAAAAGCCATAGGTCGGATTTCTCCGTCGGGACAGGTGATGGAAAGAGTAGCTGCTACGGCATAGTCAGAGGCGTCCGACTCGAGTGTCAACTGGGCGCCTGGAATCCAATGAGTCAAAATGGGGGCAGAAGTAAAAGCAATTTTGAGCGCATCAAACACCTTTTGGCATTCAGGTGACCAGACCCAATGTTCCGACTTTCGGGTTAGCCGTGTAATCGGCACCACAATGTCGGAGTATCCAGCGATAAATCGTCGGTAGAAATTTGCGAAGCCAAGGAATGACTTTGCGGGGCTCCAGCCAGTCACAAATAACCTGAACCTTGGACTCATCCATGGTGAGACCCTCGGGTGAAAGAATATACCCGAGGAATTCCACTGTCTCAACGCTGAAAGCACACTTCTTGAGCGAAGCAAAGAGACCGGCTTTCCGAAGGCGTTTAAGCACTTCACGGACATGCCGTTTGTGGTCCTCCGGATTTTCTGAGAAGATTAGGATGTCGTCCAAATATACCACGACATTAACGTCGAGGAGGTCCGAGAAAAGGTTGTTCATAAAACGCTGGAAAGCAGCAGGGGCGTTGGTAAGACCCTCAGGCATGACACGCCACTCGAAAGGGCCATAGCGAGTTCGAAAAGTGGTTTTCCATTCATCCCCCTCGGCAATCTGGACAAGATGGTAGGCATGTTTCAGGTCGATCTTAGTGAAGACCTTAGCACTACGCCCTGCATCCAGGAGGTCCGAAATGAGAGGAAGTGGATAGCGGTCCTTCCGGGTGATTCAATTCAGAGCCCAGAAGTCCACACAGAGTCGAAGTTCGCCTGATTTCTTTTTGACAAAGAGAATCGGGGCCCCGTGAGGGGAGGTAGATTGTCGAATGAAGCCATTGTTGAGGTTTTTATCAAGGAACTCTCGGAGGGCCGCCAGCTCAACCTGCAAAAGGGAGTAGATGGGACCAGGCGGCAGAGCTGCCCCATCCTCGAGGTCGATCTTGAGATCATATGGCCGATGGGGTGCTAACTTTTCTGACTCAGAGGCCGAGAAAACGTCAGCATAGTCGTGGTACACCGGTGGAAGCGCGGACAAGTCCGGAGTTTCCGATGTACCGGAGGACCATCCTAACACCTCTGAGAGGCCTAGGTGGTAGAGTTGACTGCCTTTAGCGCGTAATGCGCTAGCAAAAGCAGCTGCTCCAATGAAGGAGATCAACGGGGGTGGAGCATCGACCGTTGGAGCATCAGAAATTTCCACTGAAGGAGGGATAGGGTCGGCTGAAACCGACGGAAGGCCTCCGGCCGCGGCTGAAGGTGGATCGACAGAGCAAGGTGAGCGGAAAGAGATTTGACCAGATGCCCAGTCAATCAACAGATTGTAGCGGGTCAGCCAAGAGTATCAACCGGAGTTGAGTCACAAGAAGGGAAGTTGATGTTCAGGGACACCTTTTCCGAAATGATGGTCCCAGAGGAGCCGTCCAAGAGATGTAGACCGATCGGAGGAATAGAAACGCGCGTGAGATTATTGGTGGTACAGAGAACAGGATCTACAAAGCAGTCAGATGACCCGGAATCTATAAGAGACCGGAACTCCGTGGGTATCTGCGAAGAAGTTAACATAGGGCATAGGGAGTTGGGATTCGTAAGAGCAGAGGCATTAAGTCGTAAAAGAGGTTTGGCCGCACGATCAAGGAACATTTCATGACCCTCGGGTCGTGCGGAGTCCCGAGAGTCGCTACTCAGTTTCCTGACTGGGAAGTAGCGGCAGCGGGAGTGGATGCAGGAGTGGAGGTCGAGGTTGTAGTGGCAGCGCGTCCGGCTGCCTTACGCTTGGGACAATCAGCACTCTGATGTCCTTTACCTCCACAAAGCAAACACAGATTTTCGGCAATCCGACGGGCCTTTTCAGCAGGCAAGAGTTTGCCATCGGAGCCCAGCACCTTCGCATATGGTTTCTCCGTAGTTGAAGTTGAAGCTTGAGCGGGGGATCCGCCGGAGTTCCCTCCGTTCCCCCCGCTGCCCTTCTTCTTCTTCTTGGAATCACCATGTTTAGGCGAAGAATTGTTGGTACTGGGCTTTCCACCGGAGTCCGGAGTTTTGGATGTAGACGGGGCCGGATTCCGTCTGCGGCAAAGTTCCTGCTCCTTCTGCCATTCCCAATGGGAGGCGTCGATGGTTTGAGCAGAAACTTTGAGCACGCTGATAAGCCGTGAAATGGAACACCATTGAAATGTCACTAATTTTGTGATTTCATAACATGGTTTACATGGAATGCACATCTCAGGATTAACATGAGTCCTGAATGGTTAATCAAGGCATTACCCACCATGGACCATTGCGAGTCTATCCGAGATCCACTTGCCAGAAACCACACATACTGGTTTAAGGGTTCACAACAACGGATATCATGTTTAATTTACTGGATTAACATGACTGTGGGGCCTACGAATATAAGGGAGCTTTAATATCCACTCTGGGAAGTAAGTGTCCAATGGGCATAGGCAGAATTGTGGATTAACTCACCTTGTTGTGGTTGATTTGTCTAATTCTGGCAGCGTGCGCGATCATATGATGATCTAAATGGCCTAGAGCTGAAGTCTGGAGCTGACGATCACCAAACCGATCATTGTTGCTATCCTAATTTGGGTTCCAACTCTGGGTAGGATTGGTGAGAGCATATCTCAACAACCCCTTGGCAGATTAGGGAGTTTAGGGTCTCTACGAAGAGCTGGGATTCAACGCTTCCTAAATCTGAAGGTCCTCGTTGGGGGACATTACTAGTTGACTTGATAATTTAATCGCACCCGGACTTGGTTGAGATTAATAAGTCAAGGCAACACATCTGAAACAAGGAGTTAAATAGCGAAGATCCTATAGAATTACTGGTCATGTGTAGATCGGATTAGTAACTCAAGTGTAATCACATGTAGTGTAATAGCACAGTATATAAGGGGCGATGTTTTGTATGTACAGTACTGGATCTTTGCCCTAGCTAGGACAGGTCGCAACTTAGTGTTTAGCTCGTTTTAAGGCCTTGGTTCCTACAGGAACCAATGCCTTAGCTAGAGCGACATTGAGTTGGGGACTCGTCCATTTTAAAGGCATAGATCCAGGCTTGTCACTCAATGTTCACCTTGGTGCAATGTAGCAAGTTATAAAATCTGCCTGTGGTTTAACCACTGTCTGAATTGGGATTGTTGGATTTATGGAAATGTCGGATTAAGGGATTGTCGGAATTATGGTCTTGTCAGAGTTATGGTCTTGTCAGAGTTTCTGGGATATTGCCCAGTACAGTGTTTTGTGCACCTTGGACCTATGCAGTCCTTGGGTACTTAACTCCAGAGTATGCCTTGGACCAGTGTCGTTCAAGGGTACGAAGCTGTGGAAGCTTTAAATCCAACCTTTAGCGTGAAGAGAGCACTTCTTGGTTTAAGCCAAAGAGTCTTAATTCCACTAAATCCTAGCACGCTCTCTGAGGATCTCCTTGTTCAAGAGGATCTTAAGAGTAGTAGCAACCCAGCCTTGAGTATCTGTGTTCCCTGGACCTTTTTAAAGCGTCCAAAAGACCCGTTACTCGTCGGTACAAGTCTATACTTTGAACCAGGAAGAAAGGTTGTAGAGTTTGGTTAGTAGTTATGGTTTAGTGGCTATATTCCTTCGGGGATTAAGCACTGAGCTGCATTCTGCTCGTCGGATTCTAGAGCACGAGTATTTCAATATTAGACACCGAGCGACCCGTTCAATGCTGAGTTCGGTCAGCTTCCCACTGGGAAGATCACGAAGTTTGATTTGAATGCGCTTGGGAAGGCCGTTGTAAAAGACCTTCCAGAGGGCCTGGTTGTTCCATTCTGTGAGCTGCGAAAGCTTGTTGAAACGAACCAAGTACTTCTGGATGTGCTGGTTTGAACCCATCCGGAGAGCGACAATTTCGTTCTCGGCATCCTGCCGGGGATCGAAAGTTCCGAAATTGAGCTGGAGCTCCGAAACGAAAGCATCATAGTTATTGAGCCAGATGGGAACATTGTGGGGGTCGGGATTGACCATGGAAGGCTCGAACCATCCGAGAGTGTCTCTGGTGAGATATGAGATCATGTAGTTGACCTTCTGAGCATCTCAAACGAACGCCGTTGGGCGGTCATTGAAATTGAGGATGCCTTGAAAGAGGAAGGTACAGAGTTTCTCGGGGTCCTTTCCATCGAAAGTCTCGGGATCCCGAACGCGGGCCCGAGCTTTGTCCTGAGAGGGACCTTGTTGTTGCTGTTGGTGCTGATTGAGCACCCTTCCAAGGCCACGGCCTATGGCCATAGACATGGCCCTGAAGAAATCAGCAGGATTAACCCTGTTGAAATTTTCCCAACAGGGAGAGGACGGTTCGGAATCTCCGTCATTTCTGCCACCATCACCTCTGCCTCCACCATCCCCATTCCCACCTCCACTGTTACCACCTCTATTGCTCCCATTGTTATCGTTATTGCCAGCGTTGCTTGGATTATCCGGTGGATCCCTCGGTATGTCCCTCGGAGTACCGTCCTCATACCGGAAAGGATTGGAATGATGCCTCAGGCGATCTTCCCAAGGACTACGGGGAGTCCGGGGGCAGAGGAGGTGACCGATCGAAATTCAAAGGGCTAGCTTGAAGCTGATGTCTATGTGCATGAGAAGCAGAATCATCAATGTCAACGAGAGGAGAGGCAGAAGTATGATGTGAATGGACGGAGGCATGGCGAGAATGTAGGGAAGGTGGATTAGGAACGGGGGCTGGTGCGGGGCCCGGTACTGGACTGGGTGCCGGGACGAAAGTAGGAGTCGGCGCAGGACGTGTATGAGTCCTGGTTCCCATGTTGCCAGAAATATGGGAGTTTTGTTGAGTATAAAAAGACGAATGAATTTCCTGACTGGCTGTATCTCGGAGGTCCACAGCGTAAGTGTTGCGGTTAAATCCACTTGTTCGTCGGGCCCGAAACTCGTTCAAATTAGCCTCGTGTGCACGGCGTTGTGCTTCTACTTTGGCTGGGGGAGTGAGATTGAGTCTGGCAAGACGATCGAGATACCGCTGCGTTCTTTCTTGGGCTTGAACGTTTGCAGGCAAGGACATAAAAATGTGAGCGTAAGAAGAGTGAGTTTGAATATACTGTCAAGTACCGGATACCGAGGTGGCCAGAGGGGCCGAGCTACGGGAGGTCCGAAGGTCAGAAGACAAGAAAGGATAAGTCCAGTGGGACCAACCGGGCCCATACGGTGGTGTCGACTATAAGGTGTAGGAATGGGCTTTGGCTTCAGCTCGTGCGCTGTGCCCTTCACTACACCCAGAGCCCGATTTCAGAGCGGAGGTCCGAAGAGTATGCCAGAGGAGTAGACACAATCTTAGTTGATATTCAAACTGAACTACAACTACAATACAGGTCACTATTTATAGTGATATACAAAACTAAAGGAGATATAATGTAATTGGCAACACGACCGAAGGTCCGTGATGTGGTTGAGTCAAAGCATAGCCTAGCATAGCATAAGTGTGGAGAATAAGTTACCGGAATGTCCAGAAAATGATGTGAGTCAACAAGCATATGGAAAGGCTGTGAAGGATACAATGCTGTGAGTACCAATTGGCAGAATTACGGACCCGCTCGGGCCCGGATATGGTCCGCGGTCCGGGATCGTGACAGACGTATTCAGTTGATAGTTGTGGTCTAATACAATATTCTACGGAATAAGTGTATTACTGCATTCTGTCCGTTGGGTTCGAGCTTACTAGTATACCTGTCGTAGATACCAAGCAACCCTTTCAACGATACATGTCAAGAAAGGTATGATTATGGAGCTTGCGGAGCGGCCTTCAAGAAGGAATAGGTCAATCAAGTCGGGGAGGGTATCAATAGAACGAGGAGGAGAACAAGATCAAGAAGGAATGGCCAACCAAGACAAGATCTAAGAACAGAAAACTCATGCACAGGTTCTGGAATATAGAACTGAGAGCGGAAGTCGTTCCCGACAGAAGGAGCACGCGTTTGGCAAGCGGAAAACTCATGCACAGCCTCCAGGAATGCAGGATTGAAAGCGGAAAACTGAAGCACCATGTGTTCACCGAGCAGATATCCCATGTGCAGCACAAGAATGGAGCGGGAACTTTGTTCGAGTCACAAAGACAGACAGAACCAGTCAAAGGAACATGTGGCGACCCCGGTTCAGGGAACAGGATGCAATGAGTCAGAGAAGGACCAGAGGGACGTGTAGAAGGCGGTGCTAGACAGCTGGTTTCCTATAAATACAATTTGTAGAGAGTTTACTAGGGAATGGACTTGGAAAGAACAGAACAGCAGACAGGAGCAGAGTTGTTGAAAACAAGTTTAGGGCCTCCCAGCACCCTAGAAGAGGTTGGAGGACCAAGGGTAGCTGTATACAAAAGAACCGAGAACAGCCCCATAGCATTTATAACAACGGAAATCACATCGCATCTGAACAGTTGTCCGCTCCTCAACAGGATTGTAGAACGGGTCATGTTACAAAATTCAGGGAAGGCTAGACTTTTGGGTGGATTCCCCTCCATACTTTAGAATAGCGAACCATACGACCAGATATTCTCTGGGGTGTATCAAAATCCTCTAAATAAACCACACACATTTTACTGCTATCACAGTCTCGCACAGCAACACCATTATCCCCCCCAAGGACGAACACTCTCTACTTGCCCTTACCACCACCACCTATTGGCATCTAGCAGAGGCACAGTTAACATCAGTGTTGTCCCATTGCTCTTGTGATGCTGGCCACAGGCCAGCTACTTCGGGTTCCTAGTACTGCCTCTAGTGGATAATACAATAGGAATGAACTACACATTTGAAAAGCGAAAAATATAGCATTTTCATAGGTGTGTTCATTCACTGCTTATCACTGATTCATTTTGTAAATACCATTTATTGAATTCTAACTAACTCGTTTCTTAGCATACCGGATTATCTGATCATATAACAGGTTTCAAGAAGATATGACACAGCTTCTTGGTCCCATGTCCAGAGAGAAAGCACTGCGAAACAGCAATAGTTATTCTAGCAGGTTTTGAGCACAGTGGAAGGGGAATGCTCTGATTATACTGTAATATGATGTTTGTCATTGGGTTGCTTCCTACGTAAGTACTTCCGAAGGTTGCACAGGAAATATCCAACACCTAATAGAGGGGTATGTGAGGGGCCAATATAACGAATTCACAATCAGACTCACTGCTGTACATCTTTTTCATTTTCCACTGGGACTGGAAAACTTGCACACCTCTCCAACAGCATGCTGACAATCTCTGTATGGCCTTCAGCAGCAGCAGCCTGCAATGGGCTCCCATCTTCTCCCCCTGCTGCATCGATGTCGGCACCCTTTTCAAGAAGGATGGTGACAGTCTCTGTGTGGCCTCGAGCAGCAGCAGCATGCAATGAGCTCCCATATCTTCCCCCTGTTCCATTGACATTGGCACCCTTTTTAAGAAGGATGCCGACAATCTCTGCATGGCCTCGAGCAGCAGCAGCCTGCAATGAGCTCCCATGGTATCCCCCTGCTACATTGACATCGGCACCCTTTTCAAGAAGCATGCCGACAATCTCTGTGTGGCCTTCAGCAGCAGCAGCCTGCAATGGGCTCCCATGTCCTCCCCCTGCTGCATTAAGGTCGGCACCCTTTTCAAGAAGGATGCCGACAATCTCTGTGTGGCCTCAATTAGCAGCAACCTGCAATGAGCTCCCATAGTATCCCCCTGCTGCATTGATGTCAGCACCCTTTTCAAGAAGCATGCCAACAATCTCTGTGTAGCCTTGAGCAGCAGCGATCTGCAATGAGCCCCCAAATTCTCGCCCTGCTGCATTGACATCAGCACCCTTTTCAAGAAGGATGCCGACAATCTCTGTGTGGCCTCGAGCAGCAGCAGCCTGCAATGAGCTCCTATAGATTCCTTCTGCTCCATTGACATCAGCACCCTTCTCAAGAAGCATGCCGACAATCTCTGTGTGGCCTCGAGCAGCAGCAATCTGCAATGAGCTCCCATAGATTCCTTCTGCTCCATTGACATCAGCACCCTTCTCAAGAAGCATGCCGACAATCTCTGTGTGGCCTTCAGCAGCAGCAGCCTGCAATGGGCTCCCATGTCCTCCCCCTGCTGCATTAAGGTCGGCACCCTTTTCAAGAAGGATGCTGACAATCTCTGTGTGGCCTCGATTAGCAGCAACCTGCAATGAGCTCCCATAGTATCCCCCTGCTGCATTGATGTCAGCACCCTTTTCAAGAAGCATGCCAACAATCTCTGTGTGGCCTTGAGCAGCAGCGATCTGCAATGAGCCCCCAAATTCTCGCCCTGCTGCATTGACATCAGCACCCTTTTCAAGAAGGATGCTGACAATCTCTGTGTGGCCTTCAGCAGCAGCACTCTGCAATAAGCTCCCATATCTTCCCCCTGCTGCATTGACGTTGGCACCCTTTTCAAGAAGGATGCTGACAATCTCTGTGTGGCCTCTAACAGCAGCACTCTGCAATGAGTTCCCATAGAATCCCCATGCTGCATTGATGTCAGCACCCTTTTCAAGAAAGATGCCAACAATCTCTGTGTGGCCTCGAGCAGCAGCAATCTGCAATGAACTCCCATAGAGTCCCCCTGCTGCATTGACGTTGGCACCCTTTTCAAGAAGCATGCCAACAATCTCTGTGTGGTCTTCAGCAGCAGCAGCCTGCAATGGGCTCCCATAGAATTTCGTTGCTGCATTGACGTTAGCACCCTTTTCAAGAAGCATGCTGACAATCTCTGTGTGGCCTCCAGCAGCAGCAGCCGGCAATGGGCTCCCGCAGAATTCCCCTGCTGCATTGACGTCGGCACCCTTTTCAAGAAGGATGCTGACAATCTCTGTGTGGCCTTCACCAGCAGCAGCCCGCAATGGGCTCCCATACAATTCCCCTGCTGCATTGACGTCGGCACCCTTTTCAAGAAGCATGCCGACAATCTCTATGTGGCCTTTAGCAGCTGCAGCCTGCAATGGGCTCCCATGTCCTTTCCCTGCTGCATTGACGTCAGCACCCTTTTCAAGAAGGATGTGCAAAATCTTCATGTGGCCATAGTATGATGCTACAATGATCTCTGGGTCGTCTGAATGTTGTGGCAATGGTGCCTCTTCCAGCAGAAACTTTGCAGTCTCCACAAGGTTTGCACCTGCTGCAATCCACAATGCAGAGGGCCTTGATGGCCAAACTGGATAATTCCATGGCTGGAAGTTCCAGTTATTTGTGCAGGAGAACTTCTATGATTCAATGCTTGCTGCCATTGAAAAGCCCGACCAAGAACCTGAGAACAATTTCTCTGAGTTGAACTCAGGCTGTCCAGCAGCATGTGCAAGGCAATGCTGTGAGTACTCAACCAGAGGGGGTAGATTTCCAACTCCCAGGACTCCCAGGACGAATCTGGATATCCATCAAAGGCAAGGAATGTGAACAGAGTGCGTGTTATATCTGTTTGTGCATCTGGGAATAGCAGGGCTTGAATGCTGTCGAAATATTGTTGTGTGGTGTAGTGGACAAGTCGCACCACAGAAGATTCCTTGTCCACAATGACAAGCCCAGTGCAGACAGCAAGAATAGTCTCAATGTCGAGGAGATACTCCTCCTTGAGCTCTGTGCACCTGGCTTGATGGCTAGAGCTACTGTTAATTCAGAGACTTTCAATGGCCGCTTTGCATT
This sequence comes from Mycena leptocephala, assembly GCA_029378395.1. NCBI lineage: Eukaryota > Fungi > Basidiomycota > Agaricomycetes > Agaricales > Mycenaceae > Mycena > Mycena leptocephala. The sequence continues at coordinate 198,923 of JARJLF010000319.1, read as the reverse complement.
AGCAACCCAAATAAGGGTGGAGCGAGCTGTTTTTCTATCTTCCTCATTCTGGGCTTCAATTCGCTGCATAGCAATATCATAGCTATCATTAAGACTCCTTGGTAGTTCCTCCAAAGCTTCTCGAACAGCCCCAATTGAGTTCTTTGTGCTGAGAGATGCAATGTGGAGTTTGGCCAGAAGGAACCTGGTTGGAATTTATTTCAGTTGCTTTCCAACAATGATTCATCACCACTCACATTCCATTCACAGTACTAGTGATCTTTGCATGGATTTCCTCCTGTAACATTGGTTGCTTCTGAACATGCCTACGCAGGTGCGGAGACAACTTGATCTGTGCATCAATGTATCCTTGAATATCCTTTGGTGCTGCCTCAATATCCAGTCTTTCAAGATTGGGAAAGGAGGAGGGCTCTGGAGAAATATTTGGCCGTGAAGTGATGAATAAGTTCACATTGCTACCCATTTCTGCTAGATGTTGGAGTAGAATTTCCCTTTGAAACTCGGGATACTCATTGGGATATTCATCCATGGCATCGACGATAACGAAGACCTTTGAAAACTCTTTGAGACAAGAGCTAAGCAGGTCAAGATGTTTTTCCAGTGATGGCACAGTACCCTTTTCTTGGTGCTGCTGATATAACTTCTTTGCAATAGAGCCAACATCCCTGCCATGTACAAGCTGTCTCCAGAGAGCTGCCAGAAGCTTTGATGGTGTTTGGTTATTGGCTTCTTTGTGGTTCAGATAAATGCAAGCTACACCCAGGTTTTTGTTGTCTTCACAGTCATCACTGAGATGGTTCACAACGATTGATCTAGGTGCAGAACAATCAATAGATATGTCTGTAATGAGAGCATAGATGGATGTACGCGAGGACTGTTTTCCCTGCACCCGCTGTACATTTCCAATTGATCAGTACCTTAAGCAGATGGAAAAGGTAAGCAACACACGAATTCCACGGCACCAGAGTGTCCTTCTGGAACCAGATTTCCATTCTTGAAAACATGGATGGGCTAGCAGCCATTCACCTGTTCCCTTCTGCCGCACCTGAAAAATATCCTCCTGTCTTGGAAAAAAATTGATTGGTGAGAGCCAGTCGAGGAAGTCGAGGCGCCGAATATCTATTCCTTCTTCCTTGTCACCACGGTGTATCACAATGTGTATGATTTCAGCGTCCAGATGCAGAGTGGGGCCATACCCAACACCTCCACCACCACCCTGTTGGCTGCCCTGTCCACCATTGCCTCCTCTGCCTCCTGGGTAATATAAATACTGATGCTGGTATCCTAATCAATTTCTTCCGCACCATAAAGGTTAAATGTGTGGGGTTCACTTGGTTGATGAGACATGGCTATTATTGTAAGTATGGATCTTATGTATGAGGACAGCACTGTGTCAGCCAGCATCAAAATTCACATGAGAGACAGAACTGACCAAAGAGAATAAATTGCTGCAGTAGACTTGGGGTCGTACACGAAGCATGTATTGGTGCAAAGACAAGTATAAGAGGAAGGGTCGGAGGAACATGCACAGAGCACGTTGCGCTTTAAATTAGACAGAAGGCTGTGACGGAAGATCCGGGAAGTGGTTTGCCGCATTGTTCGCATGCAGTACTTATGTGGTGGCGCTTCGGCGATGACAACCAGCCGACAGCGTCCATATCGGGCTCCCGAATGAACTGCTGCAGTCCCGCTCGAAATGTAGATCAGTCGATTCTGCAGCTCAATGTTGATGAGCTGGAGTTAGCTGCGGTGCAGAGTGAGGACTTAAGGGTGTTGCGTGGTCGCCGTATTGTTCGGGTACCGTACTTACGTGGGTGCCAAACTTGACAGCAAGCTTTCATCTCACACTGACAGCGAAGATTCAATATTGACCTCCAATTCAAAAATAGAAAAAGAAAAATCGGGGAATGCAGGCAATGAACTGAGATAGGAAATGGAGTCTAACCTATGAAACGAGGAGGTGCCAACAACTCTCTTTTCAACCGAATCGGCAGCCGTACCGTTAATAACGCCGTCTTAATCACCGACATTGATCGGACTCCGATCAAATCTTAGCTTCACATGCAACCCGCCCGCACATGTATTCCCTGCGACCACTGCGTTCACCCCCCGACTATCACATGGAACCCATGTAGTCCTGTGTGTACCGGCCATTCGTTTCCGGCTTCGACAATAATCCAGTGTTATCGAGTGCCGAGCTCCCAGCGTTGCTCTGGCAGACTGGCTATTCCATGTTTGCGCCCTTATTAATATGCGCGTTCCAGCCCATTTCACTTCCGGTGCATATCTCGCCCACCCTTATCGCCGATGTGCTTATTCCCGGAAAGTCCTGTACCCTGTGCGCCGCTGGCGCTAGTCGTCCTCCTCCCTCTCCTCCGCGTACTCTGCTTACGCTGCTGTCCTGAAGCTCTGAAAAGACGACATCGATGAGTAGCGTCCCTCCTCCTCCCTCGGCCTATCCTCACTTCATCGAGCCGGATCCGCCAAGCGCGAGCGGTCGACCAAGACGAATGAGCCCATCTTCCGCGCTTCAGCGTTCGTGCCCCACGACGGCGACGGCGACCAGTGGCGGCGGCCCCAACTGAAACACAAGCCCGTGTTTTGCCGCCACGCATCTTGCCGCATGCAGCGGGTACGCGGGCTTGATTCGCGCCCTCCTCGCCATTTCCCGTACGCCTTCGGTGTGCATGCGCGGACATGCTGCGTTCAAACTTACCATTCCCCGCTCCTCAGCCGCTTCCTGCCATATTTCACAGCGTAGTCGACCATTTCCCGCATTGCAAGACCACATGCCCTCCTCCCGCCACCGCTACGTCACACGCCGTGTCGTGCCACTGCGTCGTCCTGATGCATCTCGAAACTGCGCTGTCTGGTCCCGCAGTGTCGTTGTTGTTGGTACTCGCGATGCGCATGAGCGCGCCGCTATTATCATAAGCTCTGTCAGATCGCTGGCCGGGACGGGGATCGAGAAACGGATGTATTGGTTTGGAGACGCGTGTCACCGGGCCTTTGGTATTGCAGGAGATGCCCGTGAGTTCCTTCCTTCCTTTCCTTTCCTTTTTTTCGGGTTATTCATCGATTTCCTTTCTTTCGTAGACCGCATCTCCTCTATCCTCTGCCCGCATCTTCCGACATGCATGAACGGCCCGTCTTCCTCAGTTCCTCCACTCCGTAGTGTCCCAAGTACAGCTGTCGGGACCTGTTGGTACGTGCATCTTTCGTTGTCTGCTTTTCCCCATTGTTTCCTTTCCCTCTCCCTTCCCTCCTTCCCTTTCTCCTCCCGCCCTTCTCCTCCGCTTCCTCGTGCCCTTCTTTTGCCCACTTCCCCAGTCCTTTCCCTCCATCTTGATCTTGCCTCGAGACTGACGCTGATGATCCCATTATTGACGATTGACACACGCCTTGCCGGTGCTGACGCCACCTCAAGACTCACGGAGTTTCTCTTCCTCCTCTGATTGTCCTCCCGACCTCTTTCTCTCCATTTCAACTGGCTCTGCGAATCGGAGCAGGGAAACGGCGGGAGGCAGGCACGGCCAAGGGGACGAGGACGAGGACAGCAGCCTGGGCACTGAATGTAGGCAGATGCACACCGCATGCTATCAGGTCTTTCTCCCTCAGTTCGTACCTCGGATAAGTGATTATGAAATTGAACTGAGATTCAACAGGTCATCCAACAATGTTTCTCCCAATTCCAATCTGTCATGGAGCCTGGAGATTGATAATAATTGCATGGGACAAGATGTGTCTTCATAAACTAGTAAGTAGAAGACGAAAAAATACACATCGTAGAAAACAACTGACCTGGCCCCGAGTCGAACTGTGCGGCCTGGCGCCTCGTTTACCAACCTCAGCACTTGAGATGAAAACAGAACATTGCAGTGGAGGTGTGCGCCTGAGTCGAATGCTCCACAGAATGCTGCATGGAAAGGAAGAAAGGAAGAAAGAAAAAAAATACAGACTCCTGTAATGACCTGACCCCGAGTCGAACGGGGCCCCTCTGCTAATACTTGTTACCACCAGCAAATGTGGGATGCACACCGCATACTACCAGGTCTGTATCCTCATATTTGTACCTTGGTTCAGTTGGTGTGAAGATTGCATCAGGGCTTCTCAACAAGTTCGACCTTCAAGCTTCGAATGTGAAGCCACAATGCTGAGAGATCGAGATGACGTTCGAAGGGACATCGAACACTGTTCGGAAGAGCGCATCGTGCATGCCCAAATTGAAGAAAAGAATTAGGAGGAAAAATGTAGTCGGAAGACCGACCTAGAATTACCTAACCCCGAGTCGAACGGGGACCTTCTGCTAATAGTCTCAACCATCATAATATTCCCACACATAGGGCACACCGCGTGCTACCAGGTCTTGTTCCCTCAATTCTGATTCTGGTCAAGTCGAATTGAACTCAGGTGGGCGTTGGAATTTGGAATCAGTCATCTCTCGCTACCTCGAGCTCATTATATCTTCATACCTACCAGGTCTTCTCTCCCTCGGGCTCATTATTTATTTATTTATATCCATCTCATATCGTCCCAGATCCTCATCCATATCCCTATCCCCCAAATTCGAATTCGAATTCCCATGGCTGACTGTATTTCGTATTTCGTATTCCGCACTTACTTACGCGTATCTCAAGGGGAGAGAGATTGGACGATACGATTTATTATTGAAGGGTACGGACATACTTCACAGTACTATAGCGAGGTATCGGGAGTACTGAAAGGATGATAGATCGGACTATGTGCACGCATTGTGTGAGGTGTATGCGTCGTCATACACGCACGCGCGCGCATGCACCCACAGAGAGAGCGTCGCGGGAAAAGAACAAAAGAACAGAGTGCACACGGAAAGAGCTTCGCAGGAACGGCAACGAGAACAGAAAGAGCGTGCGTGCACCGGCGAGTCCAGGCTGAATATATATAGTCCAGAACCGGAACCAGGCACAGAAGGCAGCGGTTGTCAGCGCCTACAGAAAGACATCGCGGGAAGGGGAACAAAACGGAGCGTGCGCGCGTGCGTGCACGAGAGAAAGAGGAATACATACGAAGCTCACCAAAGAAAAAGACCCGAGCATGCAGGTCGTTGAGTGAATATCTGGTTTTAAATCTACTGAGGATGGGGGCGCGGGATCGATATCGGCGCGCACAGGACACGGACACGGAGCCAGTTCGGAGTCACGGTGTCGGCCTGATCGCGCAGAGGGGGGGGAGACGCGGGAGCAGGAGGAAGGAGGGAAAGCCTGCGCGCCTAAACACACACACAGCGAGCTGCAGGAATAGAATAGAGTGCATGCGCCCTTGGAGAAGAGCGTGCGCGTTCACAAGAGAAAGAAGGAAAGAAAGTAAGTAAGGTGTTGGCCCTGGCGGCGGCGGCGATGAGAGCTGAATATAGCCCAGAACCAGGCACAGAAGCAGAAGCCGTCGTCACCGCCCACAAATAATATAGTCATCGCCCATAAGGCACAGAAGATCGCGGGAGCCGGAGGCGTTGCCCCGGGCGTGGAGTTCGAGTTGGGGTTTGGGTCTGAGGTTGAGTTTGAGTTGGACGATAGCTCTGGATTTGTGAGAGTGCGCCAACAGACAGAACCAGCGTCGGCACCAGACAGAGAATCCAAGCCAACACCAGCGCCAACAAAGAAGGGAAGGGAAGTGCAAGTCGCGGGAAGGAGTCGGCATTCGCCGATTTGGTGGGTGGTAGAGTTGGGTGGCGAGTTATAAAACTACGAGTCACTTGCGCACCTACGAAGAAGAATGTGAATGCATGAATTACACGCGGGGAAGCGTAGGGAGTCGTTTGCGGTTGTGCTGAGAGGGCCGATATGCATATCTGCTCTTTGAAATAGCCTTTGAGCGCACGATGTGATGACAGACAGCGCTAGATAAGCACGTCTTGAGAGCATCAGCGTCAGCGTCGGGCGCCGTCTTCTCCCATCCCTTGCCTCTCTCTGCATTCAGTGCGCGCACGCGTTCGCGTTCGTTGACAAGACGTTGTTGCCGTCAAGTCGAGTTGAACTCGACTTTGCAGATCGAGTGACACAAACCGACGTCATCGAGTGAGTCGAGTCGGAACTCGATCGACCTCGAGTTGACTGAAAAAAGTTCCCACCAGCCAAAAATGTCGTCCCGGATAATCCCGAAGTGTGAGAGCTTTCGCCAAATCAGGATGGGCTGACCCCAAATTATCACAACCACCGTGTATTGTCCCAATAATTCGAGAGAAAAATAGGGGATCATCTATTAACCACATGCAATTGTTTTGTAGCTTTATCCCAGCTTTTTCTGCCTCTTTCAAGCTGTCAGAAAGAACGTGAGCCCAGAAGTGTACAGGTTATATGAATGTTTGATAGATCATGTATACTCGTATACTTTCGGATACTTCCGGTATACGCTCGTATACCTGGATTTGCTTACCTGATATGTGACCAGACGTACAAGCTGTTATAGCAGATATCTCCCGATTTAACATGAAAATCACGTATGGCTCACTCGTTTGAGGGAAAAGAGAAAGAGAAACCTCACAAACCAAATGTATCACAACCTATATTGCCTCGGAGTAGCATCCGACGGTCAATGGAGGCTCAGTCCGCTCAGTTCTAGAACACCAGTTTTTTCTGGAGCCGTGGAAGGAAGGAAGGAAGGATGTATTACTGCGGAGGTCCCAATCAGGAACAAGCAGGCACTGTACCGAAATACAACGCGTCCTAATTGTATGCTACAGTCGTCTACTGCCACTCGCTGTGAAAATCAATCTACCTCGCAAACGAGGCAATAGACCTCTCACGAAGAAAGCTATGAAACGGGTGATTGTGCTGATTACACGTTCTCTTGAAGGCCAAGGGGAAGTTCGAGGAGTGTCTTGGAAGATGCAGAGTACGAGATGAATGTACCTCGCCAGAATTTGGACTGCTTTGCGCGAAGGGATGACCGCCAACAAAAACTCGTAGTTGTGGGAGCGTCAACTCGATCAAACTCGAGTTGAACTCGACCAAACTCGGTAGATCGAGTTAGTCATCGAGTTTACACTCGACTCGGCGGCAACACTAGTCGCTTATCGTTATCATTGACCAGTCTATCGGCGTTTCGAGATTTTCGGTGTTCACAAGCAAACGTCGATGAGCTAGGATGGAAGGAGGAATCGGCACGGCTCACGGCGGAGTCGGGTTCGGCTTCGGGCTTTGTGTGCACCTTCCCGCATCTGTGCGCCGCTAACCAAAATTAAGAGGCAAAGGAGAAGCGTATTCGGCAACATCTCTCCACCACGTATTATGCGGTGGGATTTCTATTATGCAGTGGGAAGAAGTCCCACGGCATCGTGCATGCCTGAAAGGAAGAAATAGGATGAAACAAAAACACCCAGTGACATTTCTTTCAAATGACCTGACCCCGAGTCGAACGGGGACCTTCCGCATTCCAGGCTGTGAATTTGGGCAGCGGGCCGGATGCACACTACGTACTACCAGGTCTTTCCCCTCAAATTATGTACCTTGATTCCGTTGGAATGGAATTTGAGGTGGGTGGGTCAGAGTATGCTCTCAGGTCTATCTCCTCATCTTTGTTACAAGGCTGAGTGGGAATGAAATGAGCTAGAGTCGAATTGGATTCAGGTTCGTCAGACAAATTCAACCAAAAGTGTATCCACTAGATTAAGCTTTCAAGCTTCAAGTGAAATAGGATAAGAGAGGGGGGAAAAAACAATGGGCGATGAATGACCTAACCCCGAGTCGAACAGGGACCCGCCTGCCGACTCCCTTCTCTTCCTTACAAGAAGTGCAGATGCACGCCGCGTGCTACCAGGTCTCATTCCTATACTTCTGTACCTGGGTTGAGTGAGAATCAAATGAGCTCAAAACTCCAGTTCAAGGACAGCTTGTGTGGAATATTTCCAGTACACCTGCAGCCAATGCTGATTTTGAGAGGATGCTGGCAGATGGAGAAACAGAAACATGGTGGGATTTACATGAACCAATGTGGATGAGATCCAAAATAAAGCAAGAGAAGACAAAAACTGAAGTCAACTGTCTCGTAAATGACCCGACCCCGAGTTGAATGGGGATCTTCTGCAGATACTCTAAAGCATCAGGATATTGGGCAGATGCACACCCCGTGCTATCAGGTCTTATTTCCCCAATTTGAAGCTTGGATGAGTCTGTGAACGTTGGATGAGGAGAGGATTCCGGAGTCTCCTGTACTTAGTCAGACTCTAAAGAACAACATCTCAAGACACTCGGAAGATTTAGGCTCTTCAAAACAGATTCAGTTGAACTGGTCGTGCAGCGACTCGTAATAAACTGGATTATTTGAGATGAAGTGATAGTATGGCCGAAGAAAAAAAGAGTAAGAATTTCCCGAGATATGACCTGGCCCCGACTCGAACGGGGGGACCTTCCGCATTCCAGGCTGCGAATTTGGGTAACGGGGCCGGATGCCTCGTGCTATCAGGTCTTTCTCTGCTAATTCGTGCCTCGGCTGAATGAGAATCAAATGAGTGGGATTCAGACATCTCGGGCAGCTTCAACTGCTCGAGGTCTGAAGCGCCTGGGAGACTGGGTCAGAGGTCAGGGCTTGAGATTGTAGTTGGAATTAAATCCATAAGTGCATGCCTGAATGCTACAACACAATCACTGTAAAGCAGCCAGAAAAAGAAGAACAAAAGGCTCCGCTTTTTACGAATGACCTGACCCCGAGTCAAACGGGGAGCCTCTGGTAATACTCGTAACCCTAGGCAGATGCATACCGCGTGCTAACAAGTCTTATTTCTCTAATTTCATACCTCGGGTACGTGATCATGAAATTGAACTGAGATTCAGCATTCGGGAAAGTTCAACTTTGGTCACATAAACCTGAGCTGCCTGGGACTACGGACAGAGGTTATCTGCAGAGAGGAAATCCACCGGTGCGCGCATGAACCGCAGCAAAAACAGCGTGAAGAAAAGAAGAAAAGGGCGGTTGCATGAGCTATGACCTGACCCCGAGTCGAACGGGGACTTTCTGCTTGCATTCCCGAGCTCTATTTCAAGGCTCACAGATATGCACACCGCGTGCTACCAGGTCTTGTTTCTCTAATCTCGTGTCTTTGGTTATTGTCGAGTCCGTAGAGCCTGAATGACAGTAGGATTCATAGTTTTCGAACAAGTTCAACCAAAAGTGTGCACACCGGTGAAGCCACGATGCCGAGACAGTCTAACATGAGATGGCGTCGGAGGAAAAATTAAACATTGCCTTGCGTTGAAATAAGAAAAGAATAAGGAGGAAAAATGTAGTCGGAAGACCGGTTTAGAATGACCTGACCCCGAGTCGAGCGGAGATCTTCTGCTAATACTCTTGTTCTGGACTCTGGAGAGAGTGGCATATAGGGCAGATGCACGCCGCGTGCGACCGAGTCTTCCTCCACCAATTTGTACCTTGTCCAACTCAGGAGAGAAAATGAGGGTGGGATTCGTATGATGTCCCCAATGTTGCAAGCTCATTGTGGTCTGTATTTTCTAATTTTGTAGCCCGGGTACGTGGAAATGAAACGAGGCTGGGAATCACGGATCTCGGACATGTTTAACCTATTCTGGTCACTTCAACCTAAGCCGCCTGGACTGAGCACGGAGGTCAGCTGCAGAGAGGAAATCTGTCGGTGTGCACATGAACCGCAGCAAAAACAGCCTGAAGAAAAAAAGAAAAAGTTGCATGGGTTATGATCTGACCCCGAGTGAATGGGGACTTTCTGCTTGCATTGAGATGCTATTTCAAGACTGCAGATGCACACTGTGTGCTATCAGGTCTTCCCCGCTAATTCCTGGCTTGGCTAGTGAGACTCATAGAGCTGAGAGTAAGAATTACATCCAGATCCCCAGACAAGTTGAGTGTGGAAGCACAGTTGAGCCACATATGGAGACATTGACATCGTTGGAAAGAGAATCAGGAATAGGTTCATGCCAGCTGGAAACAAATTTGCAGAAGATTTAGATGAGGATTGCTGGGGCAAGATTTTTTTTAAAAAAAGAAAAAAGAAAACTGGTAAACAAATGAGTTTGAATTCGAGTCGAACGGGGACCTTCCGCACACCAGGCTGGGAGTTCGAATAATGCACACCGAATGCTATCAGGTCTTTTTCCCTCAATTTGTACCTTGGTTGAGTCTGTAAAGTTTTAAGGATGTAGCTGGAATGGGATTCGGGCTCCTCCCCAAATCCTACCTCATCATGTCCGACGAAGCCTTTGACTACCCAGTCACCGCAATGCCGAGACAGTCTGAGATAGATGATCAAATTAATTCGCAGAAAAAAAATGGTTGGAAAATCATGAATGGCCTGACCCCGAGTCGAACAGGACCCCCTGTTTATGTATTATGTTCTTCACAGTCAGGAAAAGTGGGCAGATGCACGCCGCATACTATCAGGTCTTATTCCTCTGATTTGCCTCCTGGTTGGGTTGGTGTGAATCAAGCTAGAATTCAGCATTCGGGAAGCTCAACCAAAGCTGTTCACATGAACCTTCAAGCTTCAAGTGTGTGAAGCCACGAGATCGAGGAGTATATACGAAACTCGTACTAAAGATACATTGGCAAACCCTGTACATTTGAACAAACCCTGCACATTTCCATCATGTGCCTTCTTTTGGATCAAAGGCGACACATTGTAGTCTCATGAACAGATACTACAACAAGACAAGTGCTTGCACCTCGCATTGTTGTAGACACATTAGCCTGCTTGCGCTGCAGCCATCTGAGCCATCTGATGGCTGTTTGGCGTTGCGCAAACTGATGGCTAATGGCTGATGAATGGCTAATGAAATAGGCCAGTGTAGGCTCTTTTCTGCTAGAAAGAGTGTCAATGAGTGTGTTATCACATATGGACCTCAAGGAATGCCTCTGAACTGCATGAAACCTCGAAATTCAACCACATCAAGTATTTTGGGTTAGGACAAGAGGGTTTCTTGCGTGCAAAACACTACTAAAATAATAATATTCCTGCTGGAATTTGGGTAGAGGAGGTAGAAAAGCCATCGGTTTAGCTCATGTTCCAAAGGGCCGAAAAACTGGCCAAAGGGAGAGACATGTTTAGATGTCATGTTTTTAGTCCCAAAAATCCTTCGGTCACCACAGTGGAATGTGCCCTGCTCGGTTGACGAAGCAAAATACCGTGACTTCGGCACGCTCCCGCGCTCTTACTGAACGGAAACAGGTGGCAGACGAAGATATCTCAGCCTGCCCCAGAAAAGGGGAGAGCGCGCTCGGTGAGTCTGATAGCCATTATTTTCAGGTGATTTTCTAAATTGTTGAATTTGTAGTGATACTGGAAACTCCGAGCAACGTTGAGATTTTTCTCAAATATCTTCACTTAAACCACGTATATCTACGTAAAACGGTCGTTTGAATCAATGGATTTTGTATTTATTCAAGTCAGTTCGACGGCACTCATTGGCTGGTAGATTATCTGCCGTGTTTCTTCGCATGCACGGTACATTCCCAGCGGATGTGCCGTGTTTGAACCTATGTGCAGTGGACTCCGTGGAATGTACCGTGTGTGCAATGTATCTTTAGTACGAGTTTTGTTAATCCCGCGAGATCGAGAGTGCAGCAGAAGGAAGATGGAAATCAACCAGTGCACCTGAATTGAAGTGAAAAAAGATAACTATGGGAAGAAAAGAAAAAAATTGTGTAGAAGATCTCAGATGACCTGACCCCGGGTCGAACGGGGACCTTCCAACTGCAGCTTGTAGGAAGACCAACAGGGCTGGATGCACGCCGCGTGCTACCAAGTCTTTCTACTTCAATTCGTACCCTTGTTAAATGAGAATCAAATGAGTGGGATTCATACGATGTCCCCAATATTGTAAAAAGTTAGTATACTGATTGGAGAAGTATTGCTGAGAATCATCCAGCTCAGTTTGTGAGGCAAAAAGGCCAAGAAAGGGACTGAAAGAAAAAATCAACTGCACAAGATGAGGACCTGACCCCGAGTCGAACGGGATGTTTCTGCTTGCATTGACGAATGCTATTCTATGACTTGCAGGTGCACGCCGCGTGCCATCAGGTCTATATCCCATAAATTTGTTCCATTGATTTAGTTGGGATGGATTCCGGATTCAGGATTCTCAAGCGAGCCCCACCAGGCTTGAGTTGCCGACTCGTAGGAAATGAAGACTGTGCAGGAGAGAATAGGAAATGAAGACTGCAGGAGAGAAATCAAGTCAAAGAGACGGTCACCAAACCTAAAATAAAATAAAAATAAAGATCTTTGTTGGACTTGACCTGACCCCGAGTCGAACGGGGAATTTCTGCTTGGCTTGCATCAAATTCGATGAGTTCTAATTCTATATTTATTATATAGATCCCGCTGCGCATCCCTGCCGACAAAAAGCAGCTGCTGTGCCGTCGAGCGCTTAGTGCGCATCCATCTTGCATTGCATCAATCCCTCCCTCCCTTTGCACTTTCCGACCGACCGACGTCCGCAAGCTTAAGGATCATATATATGCATCCTTGCTCTCCCACGTCGTTCAAGTTGCGTTATTACCCTGAAATGCTTGCGCCGCCGCCGCTCCTGAATAATCATATCTCAGTTGGTGTTGTTGCTCCCTACATACGGAATATGTATATGTGTCTGCACGAGGAACCTGAGTTGCTTCGTTTATTTTCGGCTGCGCATGGGCGGCACGGTTCCCAGTCCTCAATATTTAGCGGCCGCGGCGGTTCTACCTTGCAACGAGAGAGATGAGCGCCTTGCGAAAACTCGTCACCATGTCGCGCGGTTATTCGTGAGACGCGATTCGATGCTGACGCTGGATGTGTTGCGTCGTGTGATCCTCGCCGAAAGGGAACGTGAACGGATCGATGCGCCACGGTGGGTGCACGTTTTCCTCTCTATCTAGCCATGGATGCACGAGAGCCGGTCCAAGGATATGTTCGTGAATTTCGAATATTGGGGTTCCATCGTCTCACACAGCAGCTGGAGTCGTTGCTTCGAAAGATACAACCGTCTTGCTTACACTAAAAAAACTGTGTCATCAACTAAACTAATTGGAAGCCCTTTTGTGAGGATGGCGAAGGACAGGTCCTGAGCGATAATACGGAGGATTTTCAGGGATACGATCTGCTTGGTGTATATGAGTCAAGATCTCCTTTGATGCTGAGAATTTATGGATACCCAAGTCACTTCCCTCTGAAGACGATGACGGGGAGATCGTCGTTGCGGGTAACGGACCCTCGTCAGGGATGCCGAAAAGACTACGCTGAAGACTGGCAAAGACTGGACAAAAAGTCAGGCCAAACGACACCAAGAATAGGTTTGACGCACCAAAGCTGCTGTTGATACGAAGCCTGTCCCATGTGGAACATCGTCTCTTGAGCTCCACGTTATAGTTATATGCTGAATCTGTCGTGGCCGGGCTTGTGAGGCAATCGAGCCTGAGATTAAGAAGAGACGCACGCACCAAGATAGGCATACAGCATCGACACCATGTTTACGTTTATCTTAAGCTCAATAGCGCGCGCCTCGAGAGAAAATATGTCCCCCGCCATGAGCTTTTCGCATAACACATGTATGGGGTCCTGGCTGAGCCCCGAGGCCGAGATCATGTTGCAACTTCATCGCCCGAAACATAAGGTATACCACAATATCGGAGACACGGCCGACGACGCTCATGCGGCACCAGGCGGCATAGAGTTCGCGTGGGTCAGCGGAATCGTCGATCTGGGGTACGACGAGAAGTGGAAGGATGTCCCGGTGGAACTCTGTCCATTGGGTGACTAGATTGGTGGGGAGGGCGAATTCTCGCTTCTCGGTCGCGTCCGACGGTGGGGAGTAGTCGGGGTGGAACGGTCCATAAGAAGATCCTCGGGGAAGCCAGTCGGTGCCGTATTGTTCATGTGTGGGCCGGGGCTTGAGGAAGATGGTGAGACTAGGCATGGGGAGAAGAGTAATGGGGGCAGTGATTTCGGGCATTGACTGACTGTGAGCGACGAGGACCGAAACCGACTTGTTTGTGGGAAGTGTTATTGCGGCAGAAAGAAAGGGGGATCGGAGATAGCCGGCCCGTTGATGTGATGTGATGTCATTGACCTATCGGCATCGATTTCCACACTATTTTCACAGATCTTCGGTGTTCACAAGCAGCGCTAGGACTAGGAGTCGGGGTTCGGGGTCTGTGTGCCTGGTTTTGTATCTGCGCTAACCAAAATTAAATGGCCAAAACAGGAGAAGCGCTGCACGGCAACATGTCGATCCCGCTCTCGTATTCACATCTACGTACCCAACATGGCCCGCCTCGCGCTACGACCCTGGGGAGAGAGAGGGTGGGGATAGACGTGCGTCTTGCGGGCACGAACAGACGTGCGGTAGGGGATACGCAAGACGCGGTGAGGTGCCTTCGAAACGAGGGAGGCGCACGCTTCTTGCAGGCACCCGTGGAGGCTGTGCGTCGTCGTGAATCGCAGGCGCCCAGTCGCTGACGACTCCATCTCGGACGCGGCGGGGTGGTCATTAATATTGTTGCTGTGAGTTCTTTTTTTCTTTCTCCCTCAACGAGACGGATGCGTCCGGGGAGTCGAGGTGCCACACTGCACCGTGCGCTGCGGGGTGTCAGTGTATGTATCAGAGCCGGGGCCTTGTCCTTTGGGCTCGTCGAGGCGGAGGAGCGCTTTTCGGTGAGGAGTGGCGTAGGCATCGTGCTTTTTGTCGTGCCATTCCTCCCGCTCACGGCTGGTGCGCGGGCTGTATCGGAGCCTGCTCCTGGGCCTCTTGAGTTCGTGAAGGCGCATGAGACGCGTGCGTGCGGCGGGCGCGGCCGCAGCCGCGCTGGTGGAAAAGGGATGTGTCGACCATTTTGGTCCTCGAGCTCGTGGAGACGAGCGGTTTTCGCCGTGTGCGCAGGTATTCGTGCGACGCGCGGGTAGAGGGGATGCTCCGATTGCGCAGAGGAGCGAGCCAGGCCCGCGCGCGGACAGTGTCGGCGCGTCGGGCGTCTGGCTCTGCACATCCTCTTCCTCCCTCTTCCCTCCCTTCCCTCCCTTCCCTCCCTCCTTCCCTCTCCTTCACACTAACCCCTCCTCTCTTTTCCAGATAATAAGCCTCGCCCTCGGCATGCTCGGCTGCAAATACGTCCACATCTAACTTACGAGAAGTGGTCCTGGATCCCGAGCGCCATCACTTTTTTTGTCGTTTTGGGGCGCGCGGCGAAGCATTTGGTTGATGTGCCGATGGGGATGTGGGTGTTGTCTCCTTCATTCGTTATTGGAGTTTTTTTTGCGCTCATTCATTTGGTTTTTTCTTTGCTCTCATCCGTGGGATGCCTTGTCTTCTGGCTCTCGTCTAGTATGCTCGTTCTGTTCTGCATGTTCTGCGTGTTCTGCGTGTTGTGTGCGACCTCCCCGCTTCCCTTCCTCCGCCTCGTTCTCAAAGCTAACCCTCCTCCACAGCGGCCAAGCCGAAGCCTCCAACGTCCTCTCCTTCATGGGGGTCATCTTCGGCTTCGCGGTCGGATGGGTGTCGCTCGCGAGTGACTACAACGTGTAGTGTACCAGCCCGCGGAGACGCCGGCGTGGAAGACGTTTGCGTGGACGTATGTGAGTACCATTTTTTTTTCTTTTGGTTTTTAAGAGGGGACATTTTTTCCTGTTTTTTTTTTGGGAGAGAGACGAGGGGAGGCGCGCGGAGAGGGATGATGCGACAGCTGGCGAGGTGTGGATGCGGACGAGGAAGAGGATGGTGCAGCACGACGAGCCTGCGCGCTGTGTAGATGTCGTCGTGCAGTTTCGCCCACCTCTCCTCCTCCTCCCTCCTCTCCCAACACGCCATGATACTAACGCGCCCTTCTCCCAGGCCGGCTTCATTTTCCCGCTCGTCCTCATCCAGTGATTCGGCGCCGCGATCATGTGCGTCGTGCTGGGCGTGGTAACAAATAATATTATCAGCACGTGCCGTTTCTCGACTAACGAAAAGGGCTGGGTGCTAATGAGCTGCGGGTGCAGATGTCTACTCGATGGCCCTCTCGACCAGTGTCTCGGCGTGTGGCTCGCCAAGGTCCCGGCTCGTCTGGCCTATCATTATCACCGCTATTGTGCGTCTCTTCCCCCTTTCCATTTCCTTTACAACCCCAACCACTCATCCGCACACAGTACATCCCCATCCCCATCGCGGACGCCAACTCCTTCTCCGCGTCCCTCGAGGATTTTATGAACGTCCTCGGGTACTGGCTCTCCATCTTCGTCGTCGTTGTCCTCCTCGAGCACTTTGTCTTATTGCAAGGGCGACTGGGCACAGTAGAACGCCGCGGAGACGTGGAATAGGCAGGACAAGACGCCCGTCGGCATCGCGGCGCTTGTCGCGTTTTTGTTTGGCGCGCTCAGGACGGCGATGAGATTGGGGTGAGCGTCTTTCGCTCTCTGGTTGTGTAAGGAAATGACTAATTCGGACGTTTAGTATATTGGCAAAATCGGTGCGCTGATGGGCATGGGCAGGAGTGCGAATCCGTTTGGAGGGGATATCGGGTTCGACCTGAGTGGGGTATTTGCGGGGATTGTTTAGTGGATATTCTTTTTTCGTCCCTCATATGAACTAATGACCAACGCACAGCCTGCCCGCACGCTACCTCGAGCTCAAGTACATTAGAAGATGAGAGTTCAAAGGCAGTAGTCTGATCTAGTGTGCAGTACATTCGTTTCGTCGTCGTGGGTTCAGAGGATGGATTGTACCTACATATGATGGACGGTGAAGGGGAGGGGGGACGTATGTACGTTAATTTCATTCCATAATCTGTTTTCGTTTCGCTAGGTGCGTAACATAAAATAGACGGCCGGGTCGTTGGCGTATTTTCTACGCGGTTGGAGGGTTTGATGACATTTCACACGACCATGGCATAGGCCACATGGCAAAGCGGCACCCTCTTCATAAAATTAAAACATTTTTAGCCCATCAGCTTCCACTCTTTGGAACACGAGGTTTAGACTTGCTGGTCTATGGCTACTTGTGTTCTGAAAAAAAAAAAGTTCAACCAGTGAACATAATCCATTCCAACCTTATTTAACTGCTATGCTGGATGAGGAATTGTCCGATTACAACAGCCGCGTGTACCTTCATACCACTGCCCCTTCCAGAAATCACGCCTGGTTGATTCTAGTGTTCACACACCAGTATGCTGGACATTAAAGGTTATCACACACCGGTATACTGACATTAAAGCTGCAGGAAAGAAGCCTGACACCTGTTCTCCATGTGCAGGCCTCATATTGCCACTAGGGTATATGATGTGTTCCTCGCCGTATTTGTGTCCGCACCCAATTCCACCGTTCAGCACAATTCTGTCTCTGAAAATCACTGCCTGCATCGTCTGTAAATCACAGTCTCACAGCTTTGTCTACTATCTCAATAGCTAATGATCATCCTCTTCAGAGTATGGGCTGTTTTGGAGCAATCCGAAATGTTATTATGCACATGTTATTGGGCCGCAAAGCACAGATCAAAGTACTGGTCAAAGAACAGGCCAAAGAAGAGGGGGGTTCACCAGATATAAACCAAGCAATAGATCTCCACCGGAAGGCACTTGCACTTTGTGCACCCTCAGATACGAATCGAGAGAAATCACTTAATGACCTTGCAATGGCACTGCACACAAGATTTGAGGACCGAAGGGATCCTCAAGACATCACTGAAGCGATTGAACTCTACAAAGATTTATTAGCTCTTTGTCCATCTCCTCATCCAGATCGTGGCAGGACTCTCGATAATCTAGGGAATGCAATCCAGAGAAGATTTGACCAACAGGGAAATTTCGATGACATGGTTGAGGCCATTGAACTTCACAGAGCAGCACTGGCACTTCACTCATCACCTCATCCCAATCAGGGTGCTTCACTCAACAGCCTGGCCAATGCAGTCCACACTAGGTTTGAGCAGCAGGGGGATTCAAAGGACATCAATGAGGCTATTGAGCTCCACAGAGCAGCACTGGCCCTTTGTCCTCCACCTCATCCAGATCATAGCATGTCTCTCAACAATTTGGCCAATGCAATCCAAACAAGATTTGAACAGCAGGTCGGAGGTGTGAAAGACCTAACTGAGGCCATTGAACTCTACAGAGAAGCACTGGCCCTCCGTCCATCCCCTCATCCGAATCATGCTAGCTCTCTCAACAATTTGGCAACTGCAGTCCAAATGAGATTTGATGAGCAGGGGGATCCAAAGGACATTGTTGAGGCTCTTGAACTCCATAGAGAGGCACTAACTCTCCGTCCATCCCCTCATCCAGATCGTGGCATGTCTCTCAACAATCTGGCAGCTGCAATTCAAACTAGATTCGAGCAGCAAGGGGATGCAATGGACATCACTGAGGCCATTGAACTCCACAAAGAGGCACTTGCCCTTCATCCATCTTCTCATCCAGATCATGGGATGTCTCTCAACAATCTAGCTAATATGTTGCAAAGAAGGTTTGAGCAGCAGGGTGACCCAAAGGACATCACTGAAGCCATAAAATGCCATAGAGAGGCTTTAGCCCTTTATCCACCACCCCATCCATATCGTTCTATGTCTCTCAACAATCTGGCAACTGCAATCCAAACTAGATTTGAGCAGCAAGGGGATCCAAAGGATATCACAGAGGCTATAGAACTCCACAGACAGGCACTGGCTCTTCGTCTGTCTCCTCATCCAGATCATAGTATGTCTCTGAGTAATCTGGCAAATGCAGTCCAAACAAGGTTTGAGCAGCAGGGAGATTTAGCGGATATCACTGAGGCTATCGAACTCCATAGAGCAGCATTGACACTTTGTTAGGCATCAAATCCAACCCGTGGTTCATGTCTCAATGAACTGGGAAATATATTGCAAAGAAGATTTGAGCAGCTAGGGGATTTAAAGGACATTACTGAAGCCATTGAACTCCACAGAGAGGCACTGGCCCTTCACCCATCACTACATCCAAATCATGGCATGTCTCTCAATAATCTGGCCACTGCACTTCAAATGAGATTCGAGCACCAAGGGGATCAAAAGGACATAACCGAAGCCATTAAATCCCATAGAGAGGCATTGGCCTTTTACTCATTACCCCATCCAAATCATAGCATGTCTCTCAGCAGTCTGGGAAATGCAGTTGCAATGAGATTTGCCCAGGAAGGAGATTTAAAGGACATTACTGAGGCTATTGAACTCCACAAAGAGGCACTGGCACTTCGTCTATCACCCCATCCACAACGTCCCATGTCTCTGAGCAATCTGGCAAACATGTTTCAAAGAAGATTTGACCAGCTAGGTGATCCAAAGGACATCACAGAAGCCATTAAACTTCACAGAGAGGTGCTAGCCCTTCTTCCATCACCTCACCCAAACCATGCCATCTCTCTCAACAATCTGGCAGCTACAGTACAAACCAAATTTGAGCAGCAGGGGGATCCAAAGGACATTACTGAGGCTATTGAACTCCACAGAGAGGTGCTGGCCCTTCGTCCATCACCCCATCCTTATCGTTCCATGTCCCTGAACAATTTAGCAAATATGCTCCAAAGAAGATTTGAGCAGCTGAGGGACATCCAAGACATCACTGAGGCCATTGAACTCCACACAGAGGCACTGGCCCTTCGTTCATCACCACATCCAGATCGGGGTGCCTCACTCTGCGAACTTGGGTTTGTCTTGCAACCATGTATAAGGATACACCACACAGTGATAATTTCAAGCAAGCATTCACACTTTTTCATGAGGCCACAACATACTTGTCATCCTCACCTCTCACTCGCCTCCGTCATGCACACGGTGGGCAATCACTGGTGATCACTACAATCATTCCTCATCTTTGATGGCCTACAATAAAGCCATTGAGCTTCTTCCTGTGTAGCACCACTTCACTGGAATCTTACATCTGCCAAGAGATCCTAACCGAAATACCACCCTTGTTACTCGTGCTGCAACTTGTGCTGTGCACCTAGATCGATATAACAATGCTGTTGAATTTCTAGAAGGCAGTCGTTGTGTTTTGGTCCCAGGCACTGCATCTGCGAACACCACTCCATACCTTAGCAGGCATTCGACCTGACCTCTCCAGCAAGCTCACAGCATTATCCAGGCAACTTGAACAAGCCTCCTTCCGAGAGAACTCGAGGAATAGATTGACTGACACTCAGCACAAAATCATTTCTATTGAGGCTGAGGGTGCCCGTTACCGCCAACTCAATGAAGATTGGGACCAGGTCATCAAATCTATTCAAACACTACCTGGTTTTGAGGACTTTATGCAACCCAAAGCTATAACTGCTTTACAACAAGCTGCAGCTGCTGGCCCAGTTGTCATTCTCACTATCAGAAGCACAACTTGCTTTGCACTGATCATGACACTCACAAGTGAAGTTCAATATGTGAACCACTGCGTTCAGACCCCCCCATAGGCACAGGTCTGCCAGATCCCGATAGGCAGATACGTAGGCAGACCAGTGTGCCGACCCTTGCCGATCCATCTGCCCATCCCTGCCGAGGTTGGTCTAGGTATTCTGACCGGATTAGGCACACATAGTCTCACGTGGGCCGATGTGCCTAGCTAGGTAGATTCAATAACCAGCACGGTTCGACCTTGCTCTCATTCCAAATACCAGTTTTAATCCTTTCTCACATGTACACACCTCGTTAGCCTATTAGAGTCCATAAGTCCGCCTTGAAATCTAAATTCCCGACCTGTTCTGATAGCTTGATTGCCGATTGACTATCGCAGACATCAATGAGAGATACACTAAGGTTACGTGCCAGGAGGTCAAAACAGTAATTACTAATACAACTAGGGCGAATTGGCGGCCTAATTTAGACCGCCACCAACCTGGACCCAGGTCGACCAGGGTCGGCCATGGTAGGCACACCACCGTCGGCGAAGATCGGTGAAGGTGGGCAGGCTTTGCCTCGGCAGAGATGCTAGACCAACGTCGGCCAACACCTATTAGCGTCGGCCAACGTAGGCAGTCCGTAGGCAGAGATCGGTGAAGGTGGGCACATCTGTGCCTATGGGGGGGTCTGAATGCAGTGAATTGCCCCAGACGTTCTGGTGTGACTACGCCAAGGGGTGAGTAAAAACAAACCTGCCGACATCAACTACCAAAAACCTCCCATCAGGACCCCGTAACCAGTGACCACCACCACCACCACCTGTCGGACCGTGATCCGTTTGCCCATATGCAGAATTAACTCCGGGATCTCGGATGGGCGTACTTTTAACACATTACTGCTTGCGTTCAGTAAGCCTGCTGAACGTAGAGCTACTGTCCAGCTCATAAGAATCACTTTTAGAAGTTTTGAGGTCATCTGCTCAGAGTTTTTAAGTCTCCCCCGAAAGTTACAAGCATAGTATTCTGAGTCCCTGCGTGCGTAACAGACTAACAGTCGTGTAAATCAAACATGAAGCTAGGATATGATTCAAAAAGATGCCTTGTATAGTAGTTGAAAGCAAAAAAATATATAGACAGAAATTTAAGGTGGTTAGTCCACGGTAAGTATATATGTGCAGATTTCAGAGATCGTCTGATTGGCGTGACATCGTAACATCTGTGACCGAACGGTCGTTCTTTCCAAGGAACATCGATTTTGGGCTTGAAATGGTCTGTTTGTAGGATTGAGTATCTTGTGTTTGATTGCAACTTCGGTGGTATTTTTTTTCCGATTGCCAGGTGCGTGGTATAACCCCAAAATCACCATCTAGGACTCAAAACTCACCATTTGGAACCTCTGGGGAAACCAATTCATAAGAAAAAAAATGGTGTAGCAAATTATGAGTATTTGAAGGTCTCTGAGCCAAAATAGGGTGCCTCTGAGCAGGGGGCGGAGCGACATAAACGACTAGCTACAGAAAGAGGTAAGGCGAGGACCCCGGAGATACATCACGTGCTGAAGGTAGTCCATATCCGGAAGTTCGGTTTCCGTGACCCCTTGGACTACGCGCATCTTTTTCTTATCAGTTATTCAAGCTCCGCCGGATCAGTCCGTGGTACCGATAAGATAAGGATTGGCAGTCACACCAGAACGTCTGGGTTACCGAGACAGGTTTTGATGTGGTGGTGCACGCTCGTTTTTGTTTACGGTTGATTGACCGTGAGTCTTTAAGCGAGGCTCTTCTACTCCACCCATCACTGCTGGCCCCACAAGCTGCTCCGGCCGGGGGCGAGGACCGTCCATCCGTCCTGTTGCCGGGTGTGCTCCCGATAGTGTGATGAAACTTGGCTATTGGTATTAGATTGCATGTTGAGTGTGAAAGAGGGATGAAAGAAAATAATAAAAGAGCGCGTCTTAAATTCGGGGCTTAAATGCATTAAATGGTTGTATGGGAGCGAGGTGGAGTCACAACACCGCGATGACGCAAAAATGTGGGGCAGTAGCAGACTCACGGTCAATCAACCGTAAACAAAAACGAGCGTGCACCACCACATCAAAACCCATACATTGTTTTAAAAACAGCTGTAGCTTCCGGCCATCAAGAAGTAGTACCAGGGTCATGGTTGTAGAACCAGTACAGCTGAACTGTGAGCCACCAGTAGTCTTCTGAGTAGTGGAGATGAGGGGAAGCAAGATATTGGATTGGACGTCAACCGGCGCTTGTTCACACAAAGGATCCCGCGGCAAAAGCGGCGAAACGGAGAAAACCGGTTTTAGAAGGCAGTGCGCGCGCGTGTATGGATGGAATCAAAGTATAAGTCAAGGGTGAGAGAAAAAAAGGTCAGAATAGCGTGCAATCGATAAACATTGGTTAATCGATGGCGGAGTTCGAAATGGATAAAGAGAGAGATATGCCAAGGCTGTACCGCTCTCACTCCCGCACCATGTCGACAAGCGACCGACAGAATGTACCAGTATCGACTAGCTCTCCAAGCACAGAAATACCATGTGCAGCTTCCCATCAGACTGGCTTGCAAACTCTCTGTTGACAGCCAGAATGATCACTGCTGCGGCGGAATGTGCACCGTTTCCATATGTGAAAGGTGTCTTTGGGGCAGTTGTAGTTTTGCTGGAGACTGTTGAGGTGTGTTCAGTTGACATCCTCCAGAGTTTTCAAAGTAATCTGAATTTGGTTTCTCAGAAAGTGAATAAGAATCGGGACAGCTTGAAAGAGCTCTGCGAGAATATTACGGAAATCATCGGCATTGTTCGGATGGATTGCAACACATGGTGATACATCTGCTCTGAAGTTCAAGGGTCTATGCGAGCAGCTACAAAGGTCAGATTCCGAACTGCTTGCAAGTTTTTTGAAATTGATTCACCGTTCATTAGTTGCTTGGAGGACATCTTCAAGAGGGTGCAAGACCTGGCAAAGAAACCAAATGGCTTCCGCGGCCGCTTGAAAGAGATTTTCAAAAACCAGCAGTGTTGCAGATGCAATATCGACATACCAGGGCAGAATCCAACAACTGCGCCTGAATTTCCTGGTGAATATGCAACATGTATCAACAGTAATCAAGCCATTAATTCATTTTAGCTCCAAGCTAGTGTAGAGATGAATTTACAGTTACATGACGTTCAGGCGATGATATCTCCTCGTAAGATGCCAATTTGGATGGGTTACCCCAATCTCATCTTGTTCCCCTCTTTCCTCAGACTTTCCAGTCTCTCTGGCCATTGAGAGAGTCAAAAATTGTCCTCCAGCCTCTCGGATATTCCAGGGCCGGCAGAATATTCTGGATCAAATGCAACAGTTTTTTTCCGCAGATTCAAGCAACCAGAAGATTTTCTTGCTGTATGGTCTAGGAGGAGCAGGAAAAACACAGATAGCACTGAAGTTTGCTGAGAACTCAGCTTCCAGGTGAGTGAACTTATCTCAAATCTGCAACTCTGAGCTCTGGCATAGGTTTTCAGACATGTTCATGGTGGACACCACTACCACAAAAACAATTGAAACAGGCCTAAAGAATATTGTTACAACAAAAAATTGTGGAACTACCTGGCAGGATGCATTAAAATGGCTAGTTGCAAATCAAGATGGATGGCTCCTGTTCTTTGACAATGCAGATGATCCGACAATCAATCTCTACAAATTCTTCCGAAATGCAAACATGGGAACATTTTGATAACATCTCGAAATCCGGGCTTTGTCCGCATGCCGGCTCACATTCTCTGGTCTCTGATCTGGAAGAACCAGATGCTGTGCAGCTTTTGCTCAGAAGTGCGTCCAAGGAGGTAACAGACAGAAACAGAGGAACTGCAACTGGTATTGTCAAGGTCAGTACATTCATTTGATGTCCTAGAACAGGAGATATTAAACATGGGTGTCAGGCTTTATCTGGTCTCCCTCTTGCTATAATATAGGCCGGTGCTTTCATTGCAAAATCTCGGGCCCTTGAAGATTATTTGGAACTTTATCTTGCCGATAAAGCCCGACTCCTTAGCGAAAAACCTGCTCAGTCCCATGATGATTATGCTTGGACAGTGTATACCACATGGAAGATCAGTTTCGACCAGCTGAGCAAACCTGCTGCAATGCTCTTTCAGCTTTGTTCATTTTTACATCATGAGAGAATATCTCAAGAAATATTCAGTAATGCTTCCAAATATGAATTGCGTGCAATTGCCCCATTTCCAAATGAGCTACAAAATGCTCTTGACTTTCTGTCACATTTTTTGGACACTAGTGGAAATTGGGATCCTTTTCGTTTCATTGAGACAACCACAGAGCTCACAGCCTATTCATTGATCAACTTTGATGATACCAGAAACTGCTTTTCCATCCATCCTCTGGTCCATCAATGGAGTCAAAGCTCTGTGCATGATCGAAACTCCTATTGTCATTGTATCTACACAATTGTGGGAATGAATCTTGTACAGATATCTCCCAAAAATGCAAAGATGGCTAGTGTGAGACTCCTCCCTCACATTGATTCACTACTCCGGGGAATGGATCACTCAACAACGACTTTCATGGAGAATTATTCCAAGGCATACCTGGATGCCCAAAGACCACAAGATGCCCATAACATGTATGTTGCACTACTCGAGAAACAGAAACAACTTCACCCTGGAGCCCAGCTGGATTCAGACACTGTACGGACTATGGGAAATGTAGCTTTGACACATCGATGCCTTGGAAGATTTAAAGAGGCAAAGGACCTTGAAATTAAAGTTCTTGAGAGACAGGAGAATGTTTTCGGGAGGGACAAAGTAGAGACCTGGCATGCCATGCATAATCTGGCAATGACATACTCCGCCCTAGGACAATTTGAGGAGGCCAAACACCTTCAAGGCGATGTTCTCAAGGAACAGAAAAGACATTTGGGCGAAGACCACCCATCTGTTCTATGGACCTTGGGAGATCTGGCGCTGATTTATTATAAAATGGGTCGATTAGATGATGCTCAGAAGCTTTATGTTCAAGTTCTGAACAGACAGAAGACAATTCTGGGTGAAGATCATTCAGATACCTTGCAAACTATGTGTCATCTAGCAATGATGTATCAGAAAATTGACAAGTTCACAGAGGCAGAGAAGCTCTATGTTGTGGTTCTTGAAAAGCAGAGAAAAATCTTTGGAGAAAATGACATACATACCCTTAAAGCAATGCTAAGTTTGGCATCAGTGTATCAAAAGCTTGGCCAATGGAAGGAAGCCAGTGAGCTTGAGGCTGTAGTTTTTGCAAAGCAGAGGGCAATCTTGGGTGAAGACCATCCAGACACCCTTCGAAGCATGGGAAACTTGGCAACCACATACCATCGGCTGGGTCAATTGGAGAAGGCTCAGAACCTTGAGCAAGTAGCTCTTGCCAAGCGGAAGAGCATCTTGGGTGATCATCATCCCGAAACCCTGTGGACCATGGGTAGACTGGCAGCAACTTGGAAGGCACTTGGTAAACTGAAAGAGTCTGAAGACCTTAATGTATCCACGAAGAACTGCTATATTGAGCGACTTCAGGAACAAAGACAAAATCTAAATGATGACCACCCAGACATTCTTCAGACCATGGGTGGCCTGGTACGGGCACACCAGAAACTCGGTGAACTGGACGAGGCTGAGAAGCTTGGGAAGGAAACCCTGGAAAGGCGGAGGAATATTTTTGGGCCTGAACATGCACAGACACTACAGGCCATGATCACTCTGGCAGGCATATACGATGAGTTGTCCGAGTTGAATCAGGCTGAAGAACTTCAGAGTGAGGTTCTTCGGATACATGGTAGTGTTCTGGGCGAGTATCACATCAAAACTCTGAAAGCTGGGGGGATCTAGCCTGGACCTACAATAAACTAGGCAAATCAAATGAAGCAGAGAGTCTCTTTGCTGCTGTACTTGATAAGCAGAAGGAGGTTTTGGGTGAAGATCATGCGGAGACACTATGGACCACAGCCAAGCTGGCATACACATATCATCAACTGGACCGATTTAATGACGCTGAACGGCTCGAGATTGCAGTCCTCCAGAAGCGGATGAATAGCCTTGGCAAACACCACCCAGACACCCGCAAGGCTATGGAATATCTGGCAGTGACATACCGGGCTGTTGGTAAATTTGAAGAGGCCGAAGAACTCGACAGAGAGGTCAAGGCTGACCGTGAAGTAAATTTCTGAATGGTAGCACAATTATCTGTGTAATCAGGTCTTCCTCCCTCAATTTGTACCCTGGTTGAGTCTGTGAAAGTTGAAAGAGGGTGGGTCTGCATTTATCTCCTTGTGCTCTCTGAATATGCAGTAGCTGCAATGCCGAGAGAGTCTAAGATGAGATGGCGTTGGAAGGGAAATTGAACATTGCATAGGACTGAAGATAAAAAAAATGCACACCTAAAAAAACAGGCAGCCAAATTTTCGATAAGCAGACCCCGAGTCGAACGGGTGGGACCTTCCGAAAAGCAGCTACAATCAGGCAACAGAAACAGATGCACACCGCGTGCTATCAGGTCTTGTTCCTCTAATTTTGTACCTTGGATGAACAAGAATCAAATGAGCTCGAAACTCCGCTTCATAGATAGCTTGTGTGAAATATTTTCAGTATACTTACAGCCCATGCCTATTATGTTTAGATGCACACCGCGTGCTACCAGGTCTTTCTCCCTCAGTTCGTACAATGAGAATCAAATGAATGGGAATCGGGATTCAACAGTTCATTCAACAATGTTTCTCCCCGTTCCAATCTGTCACGGAGCCTGGAGATTGATAATAATTGCGTGGGACAAGGTGTGCCTTCATTAACTGATATGTAGAAGAGAAAAAGAGACATCATTAAAAAATGAATAACCCGACCACGAGTCGAACGGGGACCTTCTGCTGGTACTCACAACTCGCTTGCTATGTATACAGCAGATTCACACCGCGTGCTATCAGGTCTTGTTCTTATATATATAACTTTGTATCTTGATTTAGTTGGGATGGATTCCGGATTCAGGATTCTCGAGTGAGACCAGCCTTGAGTGGGTTGCTGACTCGTAGAAAAATGAAGACTGCAGAAGAGAATCCAGCCAAGGAGACGCTCACCAACCGAAAATAAAATAAAATATTCTTGTTGGACGTACATGACCTGACCCCGAGTCAAACGGGGACCTTCCGCATTCCAGGCTGCGAATTTGGGCAACGGGACCGGATGCACACCACGTGCTACCAGGTCTTTCCCCTCATATTCTGTACCTTGATCCAGTTGGAATGGAATTTCGGGTGGGTGGGTCAGAGTATCTCAGACAGGTTCTGCAGATTTAGATTCGGTTGAACGGAGAATGTGATCTCAGTCGGAAGACTGCATTGCATACTACAGGCAAAGAACGAAAAAACAACAAAAGATGTTCACCAAATGACCCAGCCCCGAGTCGAACGGGGAACTCCTGCTCAAGATGTAGTGTTGGTCAACCATACAAGTTAGCAGATGCACGCTGTGTGCTACCAGGTCTTCATATTCATACCTTGGTTGTGTGAGGATAAAATGAGCAGGGGGACGGCTATCTTGGTCAAGTTAGCGAAAGTCGGATTGGTTTGGGCTTTGTCGGGGAAGTTCAATCTATTCTGTTCACCTAACCCAAGCCACTTAAGACGGAGGTCAGAGATTGAGACTCCTTTGGAGCTTGGAAATTCGAAGAAGGGTGGAGGTTGAGGTGATCGTCAGTGGCAGTGGCAGGAAAAAATAATGTAGGCAGGATGATCATGACCCAACCCCGAAACGAACAGGGACCTTCCGCCTAATGACATGTCCAACTATGTATGTACGGCAAATACACCGCATGCTCTCAGATCTGCATTCCGCACCTTGTATCCTGGTTGTGTAGCATTGGTGTGAAATGTGGTGGGGAATCAGGGAGCTCGGGCAGCTTCAACTGTTCGCCCAATCCTAAGCTGCCGGTTAGAACTCGAGATTGTAGTGGGAATGAAATTCGCCGGTGCGCGCCTGAACCGCAACACAAGCAGCCAGAAACAGAAGAAAAAAACCTCTGGGTCATCTTTTGAATGACCTGAGTGAACGAGGGCCTTCCACATACCAGCTGAGAATTTGAACAACAGGGTGGGATACGCACCACGTGCTATCAGGTCTTATTCCTCTAATTTGCCTCCTGGTTGGGTTGGTGTGAAATCACGCCAATAGGAATCAGACATCTCAGACAAGTTCAACCAAAGGTGTCCACATGAAACTTAAAGAGTGTGAAGCCTCACGTTATGTGGTACGGGACGCGTGTGATTCGGACGGGGAAAACGAGCATGAATGCGAGTGGGCCGGGCCTATGGAACGACAACAGAAAGAGGAACGGGAACGGGACATGAGCGGAACGGGAACGGGACATGAATGGAATGGGAACGGGAACGAGCACGAATGGGAACGATGACGAGCACGAATCACTCACGAAATTTTGTAGGAAATCTTTTCTTTCTCAATGTGCGCATTCGTGGAAGGACGGGTCGCGTCGCCCTTGTAAATGTGGCGACTCAGACGGAGCTTGTCTGGCTCCCTGGGACCCTGTGGTTGCACGGAAATGATCATCGGCGAGCATTGGAACGGGCCCTTCAAAATTGTTTCTGTCTCTTCTCTGGTGAACAGATGAAACAAATTGGGAGGGAGAAGAAACAAATTGGGTGAAATCTCAGAATACCCCTGTATTGCGTCCCCACATATTATAATCCCCGTTCCACCAGCGCGCCCACCACACGCACGCGTCTCATACGCCTCCAGTGCTCCACGAGCTCAAGAGTCCAGGAGCGGGCTGATACAGCCCGCGCACCAGCCGGGCCGTGAGCGGGAGGAATGGCGCGACGAAAAGCACGATACCCAAGCCACTCCTCACCGAAAAGCGCTCCTCCGTCTACGAGCTCAAAGGCCAAGGCCCCGGCTCTGATACATACGCCGACACCCCGCAGCGCACGGTGCAGTGTAGCACCTCGACTCCTTGGACGCATCCCCCGCGCGTGTCTCGTCGAATATGCGAGTGAGAGAAACAAAAACAAAAAAAACGCACAGCAACAATATTAATGACCGCCCCGCTGCGTCCGAGATGGAGTCGTTGGCGACGACGCGGAGCGTCTAGGCGCCTGCGATTCACGACGACGGGCAGCGTCACTCCACGGGTGCCTGCAAGAAGCGTGCGCCTCCCTCGTCTCGAAGACACCTCACCGCGTCTTGCATATTCCCCACCGCACGTCTGTCCGCGTGCGCAAGACGCACGTCTATCCCCGCCCTCTCCCTCCCCGGGGTCATAGCGCGAGGCGGGCCATGTTGGGTAGGTAGACGTGGATCCGAGAGCGTTGCCGTGCTGCGCTTCCTCTATTTTGGCCATTTAATTTTGGTTAGCGCAGATACAAAACCAGGCACACGAACCCCGAACCCCGAGCCTCGACTCCTAGTCCTAGCGCTGCTTGTGAACACCGAAGATTTGTGAAAATAGTGTGGAAATCGATGCCGATAGGTCAATGACATCACATCAACGGGCCGGCTATCTCCGATCCCCCTTTCTTTTCTTTTCTGCCGACCCATCGCGTACCCGGTCTCGTCATATTCGTCCGCCTTGGCTAAGGCCTCCGCTAGACGATCTGCCGACGTGGAATCCTCCCTCATCTTTTCATACGTGCACGTCATGGAATTACTCGCCTGCTCAGCGTCCAACTCCGCGATACGAGTACGACTCCACGATGGAACATGCAGCAGGCTGGAAATATGCACGGAAAGGGGAACGTCTGTGGAGGTCGCCTGAGTGCAGTGCATATTCGCTGTACGAAAGGCGGCGCTGACTTTTGATAACGCGCGCTCGCGGCGGTTATTGGCGGGATAATGGGTCGACGGCATGCCAAAGCGGATATCGAGTTGAAGGGTGAGGTTCAGGGAGAAGATAAACCATCTGTCGATGGAAAATTCCTCGCCAGTAACCATGGCGCGCGCATGCATACTCTCCCGCACCTGCGCCTGGAAGAAACGCGACAACAATAAATTTAGCAACGAAGCCTCGATTCCGCGGAATAGGATGGACTTACCGCCTGCTGGACATATTCCGCGACATACGGTCGCAACGGCCGATTGGGAGCTGTTCTACGGTGAACACGGTGGAAGGAACGCACGCCCGAAGGCATTCCCCGAACGGGCGGAGATATTGCATGACGAAACGGAGGATCCCCAGGTCGTCGCCACAAAATTCGGCTATGTCGCGGCGGTAACTCGCGTACATCTCAAGTTGACTGAGTACGGCGGGCGCGATGGCCACGTATTCCGCGACGGATCGGATGCCAGTAAAGTCGAAAGAAGTATGAGAAAAGACGGCAGGAGGATACGCATCGGGGGAATAGGGATAAAATTCCATGATGAAGACATCGGGAAGAAGAGCTTGGCTGGAAAATGTGCCCGACCTGCTGATAATTTTGGTTGTGCTGAGAGTCCACGGCATTGAGCTCGCAGGATGTTAGAATGGCGCGAAGAGCTGCGGGGAGTGGATGGCCATTGTTGCGTTGTGTCCGCCACTGTGGAAAAACCCCGGCTCGTCGAATGGTGTAAGAATATTGTCCTACGTAGCAGAATTAACAAGTGCCACAAACATATACGGTCAGACCATGCCAAATCCAAATCCGCCCATGAGATAAACGAGGCGCTTGAACATTGAGCACCGCGCCAACACTGCCTTGGTCGAGGTGGATCTGACTCTGCAATTGAGACGTGCTGTCGTCGAGGGTCAATGAGAAATTTCACGCACGAGGTTGGCCAATCCGACAAACCGCAAGGAGCGTTTAGGGCATAATGATCCTGCAAAATGCATTTGAAGCTACGGATGGTCGTACCATACAGCTCGATGTATGTACTAACAATATGGGCTGGGGGTGTAAGAAGGACTGGGGGTGTGCGACTACAAAGTTAATTGAGAGGGAAGTCGATCCGATGGCCTCACATATATATTTGCAACAGACGCTCCACTGAGATGCTCCTGGTAGAATTCAAGCGGGTAGGACGAATCCATAATCCGAAGCACCTCAAGGCGCCGGATTCGTGAAATAAACAAGACGAGGGAAGGGAGTGTAGTCCCTGGGTCGTCTGGGGAACACAAAACCACTTCTTCTATCTCGAATCTCCGCAACGCGGGTAACGTCAACGCATTGAGGAGATTAATAATTTTTCTTGTGCCATCGCCGAGGTAGCCGATTGGTTCTTTGAGAGTCAGGGATGCGAGATGCTGAACCGGTGGAATTATGGTAAGGTCTGCGGGTCCCAGGGAGGGATACAGCGTGATTTCACAGTCCACAAGAGCCTGCGAGTGGCGCAATATTTCCACAGTCTCTTCGGCGTACAGATAAGCGACGAGGGTGGTAATCGAGGCCCATGGGAGATGCATGGCGAAGGGATTGAAGGCTACAGAAAGCTCGACGTCTCTGAGGCTCGGGGCGTGTTGGAAGGCCACCATGGGCGTTGCGAGCAGGAGAGCCTCGTCGGCATCTTCTGGGCAGGGTCCAAACCTCAAGTGCTGGAGGAGAGGCATATCTCCTTCTACGAATCGCAGGTCTCGAGAAGGAAGGATGAACTCCATATCCAGCCACCGCGCAGAATGGCGAACTACTGCGTCAACAAACACGGAGGCGGATATTTCCGAGTACTCTTCACGTTCCAGTGAGATTGAAAGCGGGCAACTTCCGGAGCGCTGCAGCCATGCTTCCAATATACTCAACTGCTGCGGATATAGATTCAGCTCATCGAGTTCGAGCTGCATCGTACTCCATAGCACCGGCGTAGACAACGCGATATCCCTCCATCTCCGGCAGATCCGACAGAGAAATGATGGGGAGAGCGGTCCAACGAGCGGTGGTCTAGCAGGGTAGGGGAGGAAGTTGAGGAATATTTCGGATAGGATTTCATTTGGCATGGTGAGAACGGGATATTTGTATGAATCGAGCACCTCTTGGGCGGCGGCTCGCTCGGCAAGAAGGGGCTTGAGCATTTTTTGGAGGGCGTTAATCCGCATATCCAACTGGGAGATCCGCGCGCGCGCGGCAGCCCGTGTGGATTTCGAGGACATTCAATTGGACCAACGCTACGGATTTTTCATTGGCAACCTGAGATTAACCATGGGCCCTGGCCACTTACTTACCTGTGAGTCCTGGCAAATTATGTCGAGGTTCCTTTGGGTGGAACGCCCGATGTTTGGACCACTCTTCGGGATGGGAGTAGATGCGCCGTTGTGCTGGAGAAGAGCAGCGAAGAGGGCACGTGGTGATCGGCTAAGCTTCGGCGCTTTACTCCGACTCGGAAGCGTTCGGCCGACGGTTGAAATTTCATGTTCGTTCGACAAAGTACATGTTTTTTCCTTAAATTCGACACGGTGTGTGACCCGCGACCAATTTAACTGCATTGGACATTGGACAGCCCCCTTGGGTGACCGTGACCACTGGTCAAAGTTCGACAGCTGCTGAAAATGCTCCCTCCGTCTTCCGTCTTCCGTCTTCCAACTTCAAAAATTGATTGTACCCAATGTCAACTAGATTTTGAACGCCGCTCACAATCCTTCCACACCAAATAAAGTTTTCTCCTCAGGTTTGCTGGGTTTTCATTGAATTGACACATCACCAATTACTGTATAGGTGGACGTGAGTGAATTCCGACACTTTAGGGTATGGGAGGCTGTGGTTGTTCCAGTGAAAATCGGATTCGACACCTCCCCCTGTGACCGGTCATAAGTGCCAAAGTTCCTACTTAGTCCTACATTTTGAGCAGAAGGTTCCCGTTCGACTCGGGGTCAGGTCGTTTGGGGTGACTTCAATATGTTTTTTTTTTACTTGCATCTAACTCAGCCACCCACTGTTGGATTCAGTGGCAATTTGTCGACGTCATGCGAAATCTTTCACACATGAAGGTTCAACTAATTTTATTCAGACTCAGCCAAGGTAAAAATTAGAGGAAAGAGACCTGGTAGCATGCGCTGTGCATCTGTCCTATATGCCAGTCATCCAGAACAAGAGTATGAAGGTCCACGTTCGACTCAGGATCAGGTCATACCACTCGTCCCACGTTTTTTTTTCCTCCTAATTCTTTTCTTCATTTCAACGCAGTGCAATGTTTAATTTTCCTTCCAATAACATCTTGATCTCAAACTGTCTCGGCATAGCAGTGACTAGATGGTGACAGTGTTTGCTGGACATGATGGGGTGGAACGTCAAGGTCAGTGTAGCCCGAATCCCATTCCAACCGTACATCCTTTATGGACTCAGCCAAGGTACGAATTTATGGAAGAAAGACCTGGTAGCACACGGTGTGCACCTGCTAACCCTCTACGTTGACCAGTCTGACATCATGAGCAGGAGGTCCCCGTTCGACTTGGGGCCAGATCATTCTAGGTCGGTCTTCCGACTACATTTTTCCTCCTAATTCTTTCTTCATTTCAACGCAAATTTTAGTTTTCTTTCCAATAACATCTCGATCCCTCAGCATCGTGGCTTCGGCTTCACCGACTTCAACGTCCATGTGCACACTTTTGGTGAACTTGTCCGAAAACTATGAATCCAACCGTCATTTGGCCATAAGCAAGGTACAAATATATGGAAGAAAGACCTGATAGCACGCGTCTCCACAACGTCGGCAGGATCCCACGGGTAGAAAGGCCCGGACGGGAGGACGAGCGGGTCGAACGGCGCCTAGTATGCGCACACAGCATGCAGGTCGGCGAAGAAGTCCTCAACGGACTCCATTGCCAGACCAGCCTTGGGGAACAAGGCGGGAAGGGCAAGCGTATTGGTCGACGCGTCGAGGAGGTCGAGGGGCGCGTCCTGCGTGTGGAAGTCGTAGCCAAGGATCGCGTCGTCGAGGTCGGGAATAGAGGACACGCCGTTGGAGAGGGGCTGATCCCCGGGGATGAAGTGGAGGAAGGCGATGCGGGGGGGGGAGACATGATTATGATAAGTAGGGTAAAGTCCGTGAGCAGGGAGGTGTGTGGGTTTGTCACAGACAAAAATCCACTGGGGCCGTGGCATACTGACACATTTGCACTTCCTTAAGTATTCAACGCAGAGTACTTATTATACAGATGAATATAATAGTAGGATTGTAACGCGCGCGAGATCTGCGTAGGACAGCGCAGGACAAAGGACCAAAGCGGCGGTCTCCTGGAATTTGAACCACAGGATACCCGATTGGGCAAACGCGTCGTTGAGACAATGAGCTCGGCAACAATAAATCACGTCGAACTTTAATCGGACGTGGGCGCTTGGAGGTCCGTAGGGGTCCAACAAAGAACCAATCCGTTTTCTGGGCACAGTCCATAGTGGAATTCCCATTCCGGGTAAGAGTTTGAGGAGAGCCACTTGACCAGTCCGCGCTTTGGGGCCTGGGAGAGGATCCAGTCTGGTAAAACTTGAAGTGGCGTGTTCCGGTGTGTTGTAACACTAGGACCAGGCGTTGAACTCAATGCTGGAACGAAGCAGCGCAATTTTGGGCCTCACGCTTCGGCGAACAGGCTCGCGAGCCGCTTTCGCGAGTCGGCCAGAAAAGACGCGCTCTCGCCATTGGTTTGCCATTAGGATCAAGCGGAGATGCGTTTGGTGCGAGTTGTTGTGTAGTCACCAACGAGAAATCCCAAGGAGTGCTAAAGTCGTGGGTCGCCGATTGAAGACGCGTCCTCCCGCACACCGACGTGTATGCTCCGTTCGGATAAACACAAACACAAACCGTAACAACAAACCTCCCGCGTCCCGATTTGCGAATTCCGTCAAACCCCACTTCCGAAATCCTCCACAACACGCTTTCGATCCGCCAACTTTCGACCTACAGGTTGCGGGAAAGAGTACAATTTTTTGGTTATTAACTACTTTGAGGCTATCTGCTCGGATTTCTCCCAGGTGTCCACATCCATTGAAAGGTCAAGTACTTGTCTAACCGTGATATAGACCAACTCTGGAATTTCCGACCGGCGGTAATGAATCAGGTCTTCAAGGTAACCTTCCTTGTGCTGATACTAGACTCAGTATCAGGATCTTGCTTGATGTTATCCTCGTTCTGGCAATGGAACGGGTGAGACAGGAATAATAAAGTATTCGATACACACCATTCTCCTACCCGCCGCTTCTAGCTCCGAATCTGTAGGATCCATCGTGACAATAGCTGTGCGGTGGACGTCTACGGCAAGTAATAATCAGTGTTCACCATAACGTGAATGAAGATGAGGCTTACGGATTCCATCCATATTGATAATGTTATTGTTGCCGCCACCGCGGCTCTCAGACGTCCTAGAGCCCGAGACGCCAGGGTTCCGCCGGAGGTTGAAGTTGAACAGCAATGTAAGAGAATATAATGGGGCAAACAAGAATATGAAGAATGTGGGGACTATACGGCGAAGGGAGCGAAAGAAATGCATTAGATTTGAAACAAAACATAGGACAGATTACCCACCGTTGCTCTGCGGATTGTTCAAGAAAGTGACTAAAAGCAAGATGGAGCAGAGGCTGGTAGTTGAGCCCGTTTGAATGGCGCCGACCACCACACGCGTTATGAAACTGCGTATATCAAGGCGCGGAATGCAGGCACAGGTAGGGTGAACGTACGTGTTAGTGGGTGCAAAATTCGACCTCATCGACCGCAGTTTCCAAATTAATCCAGCGGCGGTACACAAGTCTGTAATTTTGTGGATCAAAATTCTGTCATGAACGATCGGGCGTGAACCTACCACAAACGGCTATGGAGATGAAATTGATCATTGCTCCGATTCTCGACTTATCTCGCTATATAACCGGGTAAATTTGTATCGCTTAGCACGGATGACAGTACACACGTCAGCATATGTGGAACCCCGCACCAGGGGAATGAACCCCATCAAATAGCCAGCCACCTAGACCGAAAGGAAGTTGGTTAATTCCGGGGTTGAAGTGATGTACTGCTGATAATATGAGCGCGTATAGAAAGAGTGTCGCCCAAATGTTCTTCGACCTTCAAACCATTGAAGCTTGGTAAAAAATATAGGATATTTGACTTACAGAGTGTAAAGTCGGTGAATGAGGTAACAGTCGACGATGAACGCAAGGAGTGTGTTCATGATGGAGTACAGCGGAAGCTACTTCATTTTAGTTGGGTTAGCCGTAAAACATCGAACAAGACGCACCGGCCAATACTGCAGCCAACGGTAAGAAGATCAGCCAACGGCGTTAAAGGCAAACGATGGTACGCACCACTTTTTGGGTTGCTTCCTCGTTTCCTGTGGTAGGTAATTAGACGATATCGGATGCACTGAATGGCCGACTGACCCCAATAGGTTACGGTGGGCTGTGGAAGCGTAAATACGGGCACAAATGAAGTGGGATATATGTCGACGCACAAGGTATGTGTTCGCATAGTCACCAACCAACGCGGCGACAGTGAATGTGATCGCAACGATAACGAGTCCTTTGCGACTCCACGGGTCGTTCGGGAACGTGGTGAAATATGTGTATGTCTGCGCTGCCACCACGCCGCATAGGATAGATGCGGCCCAGGTTCCCAACAGGAGGGCTCTGCAAGAGCACACAGGCCGTCAGTTCAATAGTCGTTATTTAGATAACATAGGAGAACACACCCGAATATTCCGTCCAATGCCATAGATGGTAGACGACACGATTTTGGGTGTAGAGGCAGAGGAGATCCTACAGGTAGGCAGGTAGGATTACACGGCACGATCCAATAAATTTATTGTAGCGTCTTTTGTATTATTCGACTCCAGTCAGGGGTAGTCTCTCAACCTCGCATTCGTAAGTCAGGGGTGTCCCAAGAGGAGTCCCGCCGAGCAGGACGAGGGGTTGAGGCCAAGACTGGCACCAAGATTGAGAAGAAATTGCTGTTTTCAATTTGTTTTTCTTGAGAAGCTGGCAGCCTCAGAGACAGCGAGTGGGTAAAGCAAAATATGGGATGCAATTGATACGAGAACCTTAGGCTTGAGACCTTCACAGGGGACCAGAGGTACATGGACGGACCTCCCCTAAATGAATCCTGTGGTATATATTCAGTGGCGGTCAGATGTACGCAGGGATTGCCAAGATATTGACGATCGCGGCCGTTGGCCTCCTGAGAAAGAGCTGCACTTCTAGAAACTTGAAGCGGGCTGACGAGTGACAAATACTTTGATTCTGTAAAGCTGAAAATCCATCTAATTTCCTTTTTGCTGCTATCCGGATACCTCTGGACTCTGCTGGAGTAACCGAAGTGCAAGGTTATCAGAATATTGTGAGATGAATCCAAGATGAATCATGATTTTGACTGCATTTTGAGATCAGATTCCGCTTGAGCGGGACCGTCCCGTGTAATCCTACCTACTTTGATTGCTTGATTGAGCTCCAGCCGGATTGGTTCGAGAGATCATACTGAAGAAGAAGTTGGCTGTTGAGAGCAAGTCTTGAAGACCTTCATCAAACGTAATGCGGTGTTTGCGGATCACCCCATCAGAAATCACGGCGATCTTCTCTATTGATGGCCCACCTTTGCAAAAAGGAATCCGAGCCCAGATGCTTCAGCTGCACCTCCATCAAAAAACCTTTGTAAAGGTGGGCCATCAATAGTATGATTAGATCAATCTGCCAGTGGCTGTACGGTGATCACATCCTCACCCTCTGAACATGGATCCCAAGAAAGAAAATATAGAAGCTTTGCCGGTTCAATTTTTTTAAATCTGCCCTGTATAAGTACTTCACTGCGAACGAGTGGCAGACGCGGCATGGCAGATGGTTTTCTCACGCCACTGTTATCTGCCATCCACCACTACGTCGACCTCGAACAGCTTGTCTACCGCACCCTGGCCCACCAAACTCTGGGTTTGCATTCCTAGAGCAATCAAGACCCTTCTCTCTTCGTCTTTTGTGCTGTTGGCCACGGGTTCCAGGGGGGAAAGCACAGTATCGAAGAGCGAAGCAATTGGGTGATCATCTGCCTGGGATCTCGTAGGCAGGGCAAAATTGAGTTCAACGTACTCGGTTCACTATCCTTATTGGACTCCATCTCCTATATGTGCAAAACTGGCCGAAGCTGGCCATTCTCATCTGGGATTTCACGCTTTTACCTCTGGTTTCTCACTCGATTACTAGCCGGAGAAGCAATGGGCCATTTGTGGATTAGAATGTGGTATCCGGGTCCCGGTGCGAGCCCAAATAGCATTTCATTTGGTCCTCTCGCATAGACTTCAACATCATATTTTTCATCTCCTCACTCTCTGTTCCACAGCTTTGCCCGCGCCCTTAGGAACTCGAAGCCGACAATTAACCAAATGCAGGTGCGCACATGGAAGCTGCCGGTTTTGATGTGCACATCGACTCACGCGGATGACATAGCGGCACTGCAAGTTTGACCACTTGGCTCGGCCGCTTCAGGCATGCATGTGCAACGGGTTCCGTGGAATATTCCATACCCCTACTAGACCTCTTTGGCACGTGTTTTCACCCACTCGGGTTCATCGACCGGTCATTGATTGGGGTCGCTGGCCAACAGCCTCGCATTCACTTCAAATCAATTCCTCAGTTTTCAAGCCGTGGCAGACTTGTCCGGCGACATTCTGGGCTGCTGCTCAAGTGTTGCGAGCATGCCGCGAGCTCGAGTCTTGTTTCGGAGCCGCCGTTTCATTTTACTTTTACAGTGTCATATATTATCGCAGCTTTTATGCTCCTTTCTGCCACAATCCAATGCAACTTGTTTGCATCAATCTCGTGCAAGTAAAACTCGCAGTCCCACTGACTACTGTACTATTTCGACCAAATGTTCAGGTGACGGGTGACGGAGGGTCGTGAACTCAACATTTTTGGCCTAGGTGATGGTGACATTTGTAGTTTGAGGCCCAAATAGGCTGAAAAACGTCAAAATTCCGGCCTGGCAATCGCTGGACTACCATATATGGCAAGTTTCCCATGATTGCCGAGGAATGAACACCCAAGAAAGTGAACACCTTAGGTGACGGGTGACACCCCGTGAACATTTGGTCGAAATAGTACAGTACTCTTGAAATCTCTCTCTCCCTTTTTCGATTTCTTTTTTGTGTTTTCACACCACGGCACCTAGTACAATGAAAAAAAAAACCGCTCCCAAGATTACGAGTCTTGAAAATTCAAAACTTGTTTATTTCAAGTTTATTTACTCCCGTTTTTGCGAGCCATCGAGGTCGAAAATTGTCGATGACGTCAATTGCAATGTAATTTGCTGGAACCGTTTACTTTTAAGGGAATTCTACCGTCTCCATTCGGCCAAAACGAACTACAGTCAAAGCTGTCTTAACCCATAGCTGTCCTAACCCATAATCTGTAATGCCCCATACTGTTTGGCCAGTTTTTGACTCATTTTTGGCAGGGATAACCCATAAATCTGCAGTAACCCATAGCTTGGGACATCTACCGACCCCTATGAGTTAAGACAGCTTTGACTGTATAGTCATGCTGTTCCCTTGCCGGTGTGTTGTTGAGCCCTTGCCCTCGACACAGATGTCAATCTGGTCCGTTGTTGAGATGACTTTGTGCTATTACTAGTGATCAGTCTTATGTACATGGTTCTGTGAGCGGAAAGGTCCGAACTGGTTACTGCAGCAAGAAGACAATACGGCGGTCAATCAAAGAACAGATAGCCCAGATATAAGGACAGCCTGATATCTAAAACTAGAAGGAGCGAGAGCATACAGTAAATAAAGCGGTGCACAAAACCGCCCAACATTTACAAGTCTTCAAAGAGTAAGCAGTAGGTCCCGAGGTCATTGGCGGTTTCTTGTTTTTTTTGTTCTCTGCCAGTAATATCCAATGCATTCTTCCCACATGGTTGTGGGGCTTTTGTTCTTTTTTGATCATTTCCGTGGACTCCCCTCTCCACCAATCCGGCACTGATGCCCACCGTTTGGGTATCGCAGGCTGTGAAAAGCCATTGGACTGACACAGCACGGTAAACACGCCTGAGAATCCCGAATCCCAGTTGACGTTCATTTGCAGACTCGACCAAGCCAGAAACAAGACTGGTGTGCATCTGTGCTTCTTGAAAACAACACAAGTACTGTAACGAAAGTAGGCAGACGGTCCCCGTTCAATCCGGGGTTGGATCATGATCATCCATCCCACAGCCACCCTTCTTCCACATTCCAAACTCCAATGGAGTCTCACTCTCTGACCTCCGTCCCAAGCGGCTTAGGAATAGGTGAACACAGTTCGTTGAACTTCCCCGAGAAGCCCGAAACAATTCAACCAAGATAGGCTGTAGTGATCCCTCTGCTCATTTCATTCCCACTCGTGATCAATCAAGGCATAAAATATGGGAGTACAGACCTGATAGTGACAGCGCGCGGTGTGCATCCTCTTCCGCTTCTGGAACACAAGCAGACAAATAAGAGTGGAAGGTCCCTGTTCGGCTCGGGTCAGGTCATTCAAGATATTCCAACTAAATCTTTCCTCTTCTTCCCATAATTATTTTTCATCTCTAATTTAGGCATGTTTCATGCGCTTTCTTGAACTGTGTTCGATTTCCCTTTGATTCGTTTGAACGCCATCTCGACCTCTCGATATTCCGGCTTCTCTGCGAGCAGCTTTGGTTGAACTTCTCTAAGATCCCCGATTCCCACCCTGATTCCATCCTAAATAAATCATACGAAATTAGCAGGGGAAGACCTGGTCGCACGCGGAGTGCATCTGCGGGTTTTAAAAGAATTAGGACCCGCTAATGCCAGCAGAAACTCCCCGTTCGACTCGGGGCCAGGTCATTCACGAATGGTGTGATTCTAATTTTTTGGTTCTTTCTTGGGCTTGCTCTATTTTGGATCTTGTTCACGTTGGTTCTTCTAAATCCCGGTATGTTGCTGTTTCTCTGTCTCCCAGCATCCTCTCAAATCACATTGGTACTTGAAATATTTCACATAAGATGTCGATGCGAGCTCATTTGATTCTCGTTCATCCAAGATACAAATGTATGGGAGAAAGATCTGGTAGCACGCGGCGTGCATCCGTCCTCATTACCCAATTTCCACTCATGCGGAAGGTCCCTGTTCGACTCGGGGTCATGTCGATAATAGGGAGAACATCTTTTTTTGGTTCCTTTCGGTTGGTGATAACTAGGATAGAAGGACCTATAGCCGCGTATCTGGACGTGGATTTTTTTGAATATTGCAACCAAATCTTCCCATAGTTTTTTCTCATCTTCAATTCAGGCATGCATAATGCGCTAGTTGGTGAGTTCATGCGACACAGAAAATCTCTCTGTTCACCATAAGATACAGAATCACTACATTTTCAGGGTCCCAGAAAACACTTGCGCCGCGTGTGCGCTCGAAAATGCTTGCTCGGAGTAATTCTTCGTCGGATTTTTCATATACCGCAGTCCGCCAGATTCCATTTTGAGCTCACCTCTATTCTGCATAAATTGCGAACTGGCTACTGGGCAGCTGCTGCTCTGACCTGAATTCCCAAACATCTGCTTTCAGGCTCACAGCACTTCGGAACGAGGAACTAGATAATCCGCCAAGACTAATCGCATACACATTTGAACCATATGAAATCATCGCGAGTGGAGATACTGGGTCAAACTACACAGGCGAACCAACCTTGATCATAATACCGAGGGGAGCAAGGAGGTGAAACCAATAGTGCTTTATTCTTGCGGGCGACAGTGCTCAGCTTGTTTAAACTATGACACATTTAGTTCCTCGCTGCGGCTTGGGCTTGTCGATCGGCTTGAGGGTTGCGATGATAGCCTCATCATTCATGACGCCGGTCAGCACTGGAAAGACTCGGAGAGAATCTGCGCACCTCTTCGAAAACAATCTTCAATCCCGTCTGTGTCAGCGCCGAACACTCCACATATTTTGCGGCCCCCAACTCCTGTGCGAGCCTCTTGCCCTCCTCAGTGGTAACCATTCGTTCTTTTTGTCTGGCCATCCTCTCGACCATTTTCGGGTCATTTCTCAGATCGATTTTTGTCCCCACGATGAGGAATGGCACGTCAGGACAGTAGTGGCGCACTTCCTCAACCCATCTATCCCTGACATTATCGAACGATGCGCGGCCGATAACATGGAAACAGATGAGGAATATGTCGGTTTGTGGGTATGATAGCGGGCGGAGGCGGTCATAGTCCTCTCCACCTGTGAAATGAGGTTCATCAGATGCGAAACATCACAGCAAGCAGGACCATGGACAGACCGGCAGTGTCAAAGAGGCCTAATGAGTAAGTCTCTTCCTCAATCTCAACTGCGGCACAATAATTGTCAAATATCTGCGACGAACAGATCAGTGTGCGAGCAAAGATAACTAAGCAACGTACAGTCGGGACATATTCGCTTGGAAAGGTCTTGCTAATGTATGCAATTAACATGCAGGTCTATGACCAAGCGAGCAGAAAATATCTATTAGCGGTGCTCGAAGGTTAAACGCAGGAGCAAACCTTTCCCACAGCACCATCTCCAAGTACTAGGAGTTTTTTGGTATTATTTGGCAGCATGGGATCAAAAACGGTTGGCTGGGAGTGAGACCACTGTCCGAGTCGGCGCTTAAGAGCAGCACAAGGACAGCAAGAAGTTTGGGGGCCGCGTGATCCTTAACAGGAACAGAGCTTTATTTAACCAGAGCAGAGCTTCGTGGCAGTGGTTGGTTGACGGATTTTGCGACAGAAGATGGATATATATCAACAAGAGTCAAGATCAAAGACGTGAAAGCGGCACGTTGAAAAAACAGTTCGCACAGCTTTGACTCATGAGTCTTGGCTTGACTTGGCTTTGAGCCAAATTGACA
Organism: Mycena leptocephala; assembly: GCA_029378395.1. Classification (NCBI taxonomy): domain Eukaryota; kingdom Fungi; phylum Basidiomycota; class Agaricomycetes; order Agaricales; family Mycenaceae; genus Mycena; species Mycena leptocephala. Next base: position 155,860 of record JARJLF010000319.1, on the reverse strand, counting down.
CTGGCAGTCTTCTCCAGCTCCGAGTCCGGGCTTAGACAGGCGTCGTCGCTTCAGTGAAAACCATTGCTGAGGGGGCCGCTCAAAGGCCGCTACGCCAGTCCAAGACGCGCTGTCAGTGACGTGACCAAGGCTGACCAAGGCGCAGCACCCGGGCCGTCCAGAGATCATTGATGTCAACTTTCTGGGTTGATCAGTGGCAGTGTCGTGCCTTCCCCTTCAGGCTTGTCACTGCAGGCTTGAAACTCACTCCTTCTGGTTGCGTTGGGCCCGACGCTGACGCGCTTGGTTATTTCAAAGTGGAGAGAGATATGCGTATCGGAGGTGCCCTCGAGCTCATTCATTCAAATCCTACAAGCCAACAGGAGGATAGGATATGCGCATGACTTGGGCCCGCCTCGACTAGTACTTGCTTCCGCACTGCTGATGTCAATGACTACACACCCCACCGCGCGCCTCCTTCCTCCTCCCTCCTTCTTTCTTCCTTCGAGTCCTTCCTCTGTTCTTTCTACCCATCGGCGCCATGGCCATCGTACGCGTTCCCCATCGCTCCAATTACCCACTCCTACTTCCCACATTGAATCTGTCTCGCCAGTTCCTTCCCGCTTACCGCGCCTCTTTGTCTTCTCTTCCCTTCTTTGTGGCCGCCAATGCCGACGCTGGTTACTGGTTCTGGCTCGTACGAGTCTGCATGCAAACAAGAATAAAATTTCTGCAATATACGCTCAACCCGAACTCCAAATCTTCTGTCTTCTGTGCCTATGGGCACGGCCGTGGTGCCGATCCCTCTGTGCCTTATGGGTGTCGATTATTTGTGGGCGCTGACACTCTTCTGTGCCTGGTTCCGGATTATTCTTGTACGAGTCAATATTCGACCCTCGCCGTGGCCGGGCCAACCCTTACTTACTTTCTTTCTTCTCTTGTGCTTCATATGCGTGCACTCTGTTTGTTCCCGTTCCCATTCCCACTACGCTCTTCTCTGTGGGCGGCCGGCGTTTACAACCGCTTCTGTGCCTGGTTCTGGACTATATTCAGCTCTCGCCATGCCTGTGGCCGGGCCAATACCTTTCTTTCTTTTTCCTTTTTCTTTTAGATCTCGGTGCACGCACCCACATCGTGACTCTGTTTTGTTCCCATTCCCTCGAAGGTCTTTCAGTGTGTGCGGCCGGGTGCAATCCTCTTCTCTATGGGCGTTGCCGCTAGCTTTGACAACCGCACAACCGTGTCTCAGATTCTGCTTCTGCTTCTGTCTATTCTCGAGTGAATATTCACCTCTCACCATACCCGTGCCGGGGCCAACAACTTTCTTTCCTCCCTTTTTTCGTGCTTCACGTGCGCGCACGCTCTTTCTGTGGGCGTTGGTATTGACAACCAACCGCATCTATGCCTGGTTCCCTACCCATGTCGGTGTCGCCTCGACCCGCTTCTGTGGGTGAGGTATGAGTGCTCGTGCGAGCGAATATTAGTATATTAATATATATTCTACTCTCACCGTGGGGGAGCTAACATGTTTCTTTCTTTCTCCCTTTTCTCGTGCTTCATCTGCGCACGCTCTACTTACTGTATTCCCGTGAGACTCTCTCTGTGGTGCATGCGCGGGCGCGCGCGGGGCGACACATACACCTCCCACAGCATCTCTCTGCGGTGCGTGCGCGTATTCCGATCCTTTCCGCACCCGTACTCCTGATACCCACGCTACTGATGTATCTCCGTCTCTGTACATATCTGAATAATAAATCACATCGTCCAATTCTCACTCCCCTCAATTGAGATACGCGTGGGTACGAAATAAGAAATACAGTCAGCCATGGGAATTCGAATTTTGGGATACAATACGAACGAAACAAAGGAATAAGCTCGAGGGAAACTTTCAGACTCAACCAAGCTGAAAATTGAAGCAGAAAGACCTGGTAGCACGCGGTGTGCATCTGCCAACCCTCTTCGTCGACCAGCCTTACATCGCGAGCAGAAGGTCCCCGTTTGACTCGGGGTCAGGTCATAAATTTATCGAGCAGTTGTTTTTTCAGTACTTTTTCTTGGCCTTCTTGCCTCACGAGCGTGGAGCTGGATGATTTTTAGCAACACATTGTCCACTTTTGATTTTGCGACATAGAAGACATCATACGAATTCAACCTTCATTTTCTCCTGAGTTGGAAAAGATCCAAATTGAGGGAACAAAACCTGGTAGCACGCAGGGTGCATTTGCTAACTCTTCTTCACTAGTTGTGAATTGTGAGCTGTGAGTCTCCGTTCGACTCGGGCCAGGTCATCATACTCGTATGGCGAAATGGGATTTTTTCACACAACTTTTTCTGCCTCACAAACTGAGCTGGGTGATTTTTAGCATTGCTTTCTCCAATCAGTAATTTTGGAATATTGGAGACATTGTACAAATCCCACCCTCATTTTCTCTCCCGAGTTGGACAAGGTACATACTGGGGTAGGAAGACCTGGTGGCATGTGGTGTGCATCTGCGCCTCTTGAGGATGAAGATAGGGTACAGAGTAGGCGGAAGGTCCCTGTTCGACTCGGGGTCAAGTCTTTGTCCACCGCCTTCCAACCATTTTTTTCTCCCGATTTTTTCAAGATTCAATCCGACGCAATGTTTAATTCTCTTCCAACGTCATCTCATCTCAGAATATCTCGGGATCACGGAGACTGTAAAAAGCTTCAATAGGTGGCTGCCGTCAAGGCCAAATCCGATCCATCTCCATACTTCACGGAGTCAGCCAAGATACAAATTGAAGCAGAAAGACCCGATAGAACGCGACGTGCATCTGTTTCTGTTGCCCAGATTCCAGCCGATTTGCGGAAGGTCTCCGTTCGACTCGGGGTCAGGTCATACCATCCATCCCACATCTTTTTCCTGCCATTGCCACTGCCGATCACCTCAACCTCCACCGGACCATCCTTCTTCCACATTCCCAATTTGGGGAGTGAGACTCTCTGAGCTCCGTCTCAGGCAGGTTGAGGTAACCGCGCTGGATGAGCTGCTGAATCCTAAGTAGCGTGATTTCACACCAACCCAACCAGGAGGCAAATTAGAGCATAGATCTGGTAGCAAGCGGTGTGCATCTGCCCAATATGTTGCATTATGTCCCGGATTAAGAATATCAGCAGATGGTCCCCGTTCGACTCGGGGTCAAGTCATTAGTAGAAATTCGTCCATCAGTTTTTTGGGGGCATTTCTTTATCCTCAATCTAATGTAATGTCTGAGTTGGATTTTACTTCCAACATCATCTCATCTCAGACTGTCTTGGCATTGCGGTGTCCAAGGGTTTGCTGGACACAATGAGGTAGTACTTCAAGGGTCAAAGAAGCGCATACTTCAGGGACTCAACCAAGAAACAAATTGAAGGAGACAGACCTGGTAGCACGCGGCGTGCATCTGCCCACATGTAGTGTTCGTCAATTATGTAGTAACCAGAAACTCCTGTTCGACTCGGGGTCAGGTTATCCATAGTTGCTGTGGTAGTTTTTTTTCTTTCTCTCATTCAAATCTTTTTTCCCCCATGTGTGATGCGCTTTTCCGAACAGTGTTCGATGGAAATTCTTTCCAACATCAATCCCTGACCTCTCCCAGGTAGCTCAAGTTGAAGTGACCAGAATAGGTTGAGCTTGTCCAAGAAGCTTGAATCCCACTAATTTGATACTCATTCAACCAATGCACAAAATTGGGGGAACAAGAGCTGATGGCATGTGGTGTGCATCTACAAGCCTTAAGACGGTCTATCAATTCACACAGAAACTCCCCCCCTTCGACTCGTGGTCAGGTCATCGCACAGGTACAAGCCTTTTTCTTTTTCCTTACTTTTCCTTGGCCTCTTGCCTCACACACTGACCTGGATGTTTCTCAGCAATCCTTTGTCCAATCAGTGTATCTAACTTTTTACAATATCGGGGACATCGTACGAATTCACCCCTCATTTTCTTTCCTGAGTTGGACAAGGTACAGATTGGGGGAATCAGAGCTGATAGCATGTGGCGTGCATCCACCCTGATTCCGGGGGAAAGCACAAACACGTAAGAGTGGGAGGTCCCCGTTCGATTCGATGTCAGGTCATTCGAAAAAGCGGAGGATTTTTTCTCCTGTTTGTTCTTCAAGTGTTAAAAAGGGGGGGAAAAACGAACTTCCCAGCTGAAAAACTGAAAGAAATCCATCGAAAAAGGGAGCGAAAAAGGGCAGGAAAAAGTGAACTGTGAAACCCCCCGCCGCGACTCCCTTTTTCCACCCTTTTTTGTCCCCTTTTCAACTCTCTTTCTCCACTTCATGCAGTTTGGGTGCTCCTATTGTTCCCCAAAGGTTGCATACCACCTCAGATGTTCAAAGAAGACTGGGGTGAATTTTTCTGGATTTTATGGCTCACTCAGTTACATTATTGAAAAAGGGAGAAAAAAGGGAGGAGAAAAGGAAGTAAAAAGGACACGAAAAAGGGAGCTGTAAACGACCCTAATATAAAGCGGAAAGACCTGATAGCACGCGGTGTGCATCTGCCCACGTTTACAGTGCTTCAATAACATAGCAGAAACTCCCCGTTCGACTCGGGGTCAGGTCATTCATCGCCCATTGGTTATTTCCCCCTTTTCTCTCATCCTATTTCACTTGAAGCTTGAAGGCTTAAGTGGACACACTTTTGGTTAAATTTGTCCGGCAAACCTGAATGCAATTCGACTCTAGCTCATTTAATTCTCACCTACTAAATGTATGAAATTAGCAGGGGAAGACCTGGTAGCACGCGGTGTGCATTCGGCCCTGTTACTCGTACTACTAGTTGCAGTCGGAAAGTCCCCGTTCGACTGGGGTCAGGTCACTCGAAGTTTCTGAGGTTTTTTCACTCAGCCAAGCCACGAGAGTAGAGAAACAAGACCTGATAGCACGCGGCGTGCATCTGCCCACATTTGCTGGTTTTCAATCACATACTAAGCAGGGGGTCCCGTTCGACTCGGGGTCTGGTCATTTGACTCATTCCTCCTCAATCTTTTTCTTTTCTTCCCATGATTATTTTTTCATCTCCAATTCAGGCATGTGTGATGCGCTTTTCCCGAACAGTGTTCGACGTTCTTTCAAAAGAAATCTTGATCTTTCGACATCGTGGCTTCACCCACTGCCTGAAGCTTGAAGGTTGAACTCGTTCAAGAAGCCTGAATGCAATTTTCGCACCAACTAAATTTTGAGATTGCCGCTATTCTGGGTAAATTGCGAACTGGCTACTAGGCAGCTGCTGCTCTGACCTGAATTCCCAAACATCTGCTTTCAGGCTCACAGCACTTCGGAACGAGGAACTAGATAATCCGCCAAGACTAATCGCATACACATTTGAACCATATGAAATCACAGCGAGTGGAGATACTGGGTCAAACTACACAGGCGAACCAACCTTGATCATAATACCGAGGGAGCAAGGTGAAACCAATAGTGCTTTATTCTTGCGGGCGACAGTGCTCAGCTTGTTTAAACTATGACACATTTCGCTCCTCGCTGCGGCTTGGGCTTGTCGATCGGCTTGAGGGTTGCGATGATAGCCTCATGACGCCGGTCAGCACTGGAAGGACTCGGAGCGAATCTGCGCACCTCTTCGAAAACAGTCTTCAATCCCGTCTGTGTCAGCGCCGAACACTCCACATATTTTGCGGCCCCCAACTCCTGTGCGAGCCTCTTGCCCTCCTCAGTGGTCACCATTCGTTCTTTTTGTCTGGCCATCCTTTCGACCATTTTCGGGTCATCTCTGAGATCGATTTTTGTCCCCACAATGAGGAATGGAACGTCAGGACAGTAGTGGCGCACTTCCTCAACCCATCTATCCCTGACATTATCGAACGATGCGCGGCCGATAACATGGAAACAGATGAGGAATATGTCGGTTTGTGGGTATGATAGCGGGCGGAGGCGGTCATAGTCCTCTCCACCTGTGAAACGAAGGTTCATCAGATGCGAAACATCACAGAAAGCAGGACCATGGACAGACCGGCAGTGTCAAAGAAGCCTAATTGGTAGGTCTCTTCCTCAATCTCAACTGTGGCACAATAACTGTCAAATATCTACGACGAACAGATTAGTGTGCGGAGAAAGATAACTAAGTAAAACTTACAGTCGGGACATATTCACTTGGGAATGTCTTGCTAGTGTATGCAATTAACATGCAGGTCTATGACCAAGCAAGCAGAAAAATTATCTATTAGTGGTGCTCGAAGGTTAAACGCAGGAGCAAACCTTTCCCACAGCACCATCTCCAAGTACAACGAGTTTTTGTTATTATGTAGACGCATGGGATCTAAAACGGTAGGCTGGGAGTGATGAAGCTGTTCGAGTCGGTGCTCAAGAGCAGCACAAGGACGGCAAGAAGTTTGACGTGATCCTTAACAGGAACAGAGCTTGATATTTAACCAGCGCAGAGCTTCGTGGCAGTGTTGGTTGACGGATTTTGCGACAGAAGATGGATACATATCAACAAGAGTCAAGATTGAAGACATGAAAGCGACACGTCGAAAAAGCCAGTGTTGCAAAGTAAGGGGTTATTAAGGGTTCATCGGGAAGTTACGGCCTTATAATCCGATAAGGGTTATTAAGGGTACTGATTATAAGGGTAAAATAAGGGTTATCTTCCAAGAAAATTCCCCCAACTTAGCCGTTGTAAATACATTGAAATCTACCCGCATTAATCATCCTCAGAACTTTCAAGCTCTCCGTTGTCGGGCTCCGCACCACTGTGCTCAGCACCAAGCAGCTGCATGTAGAGAGCCTCCTCCGAAACCGCTGCGTGCTGGGGTTGAATTCGGATGGGTTGTTGGAGATTGCTGCCAAAGGGTTTGCTGAGTTTGGTAGGCAGCCAGGAAGCCCGATGTCAGCCACCTGCAGACTGACCAGCCCGGGGGCCATCGTCGGGTGGGGACGGCGGAATGGTGCACATCGGCTGGCTCGGCTTTATCGGCTTCTAGGATAATAAGGGTTATAAAGCCCTTAGCAAGCTCTCGCGCCGACGTTAAGGGCTTATCTTACTTTAAGATAAGGGCTTATAATCAATAACCCTTATCATTATCTTGCAACACTGGAAAAAGCAGTTTGCACAGCTTTGACTCATGAGTCTTGACTTGACTTGGCTTTGAGCCAAATTGACAGTCGTCTCCACCTCCGAGTCCAGGCTTAGACAGGCGTCGCCGCTTCAGTGTAAACCATTGCTGAGGTGGCCGCTACACTTGCCAGTGACATCACCAAGGCGCAGCACTCGGGCCGTCCAGAGATCATTGATGTCTGGGTTGATCAGTGGCAGTGTCGCGCCTCCCTTCAAGTTCCTCACTGCACTTGTCACTGCAGGCTTGAAACTCACTCCTTCTGGTTGCGTTGGGCGGAAAAAAAGAAGAAGAAAAAAAAAGTATAGGCCTCGCCGGGCGGCCGAACTTTGCTCCGGGTGACACTCCACTCGCTGTCATGGAAACCAGAGCTCTACGGTCAGTGGTCACTTTTAATGCTGGTCTGTAAAAATGTTTATAGACAGGTGATTATAAACTGGTTTCTCGTCATAATACATATCGCTCATTTATGTTCGTGGTTGCCTCCATGCTATTGATGTAATGCCCTTCCTTCCAATTTCGCCCGCCTCCGCATATATTTTGCGCTGATGCCTATCCGAGAGCAGCGTTGCTTTCGGCTTTTAAAAGGTCAGTAACTGAAAGGATGAATTCACACACACATACTCGGTCGAATCTCAGACTCTATCTCAACCAAAGGTAATCCAAGCAGCCGAGCGACTTCGCTGCTGTGTGGGTTGAATCCTCTGGCTTCGGAAAATTCGCGGACGGCATTGTAATGGTACTCGTGCCAGAATTTCGCAGTCGGAAGAAACATGAATTCCAGTCGTGGTAATCCGATGTAGTCACATTCAGCGAGAGTCATTCGACTATTTCCCGCCGAATCCAGCGACCAATAGAAATAGTCCGATTCCGGGAATTCGAGGCCAATACGTAGACCTTCGTGTCGGACGCTAATGGGACAAAGGAAAATGTGGGCCTGTGCCAATGTGCCCTCCGAACGAATCACGTGTTGAAATTTGGCGTCCATGACAAGCACACAACTCAGCATCTCAACCACACCTGTGGCATATACATTAACACTATCCGAGAAGGGGTTTAGTCTTACCATAGCGATATCGCTTGCATCTGTTAGGTAGAATGGATTTACCAATACACATGTTCGCCTGCGAAAGCCAACTTGCATTGAATACGTTGACATCTTCATCGGCAAATCCGATAGATGATGACAATAATATACGTGGAAACTCGGGTATTTCAAGTGTCTTGAAGGAACCTGGTAAGAAAGTGAATCTAAATGATCGGCAGACAGGTCAGAATTTTACATAGGTCCCGCGAATACGCACCGGTTTAAAGCCGAATCCTCGCCGCCGTCTGAATGAACACACAGGAGAGGTTTAAGCCCCCATTTTTTCATCCGAACCTGGAACGAATTTGGAATATACGCAATGGGGCCGAAATCACCACGGCCGTTGACCGCTGAGCCCAAGAATAGCCTAGTCTGCAGCCCACAAGGAGTTGGAGTTTGAAGCTGGACAGGAACCAGCGCCCGAAAGAGGTCCCACCAATCGAGATGCTGAGCCAACACTTCCGGTATTATGATCGTATGTGGATGGGTCGTCAAAATAACGGAGAAGCGCAGAGTATCCGTGTCTGCGGCATTTTGGTGCTGGAAAAGATCCGTATGCCATGAGGATAAGTTGTGTTCGAGGTCATCAGGATCATATTCATCGCGGAAGCCTGGCATAGTCAGACACAGTCGTACGGGTTCCCGTTTGACACAAATCGTCGCCTCGACTTCCTGTTATGAACACTCCAGTCGAAAGGGGGCGGCAAACATAGTGATGAAAGTACCTTCTCTTGGTCGCCTGAACACCAGTAGTGATATGGAGAACATTCCTATCATGCGTTATGAAATCCGAAGAGCTGGCGGTAGATTCTCACTTTAAACTGCTTGAACTTCGATCGAAGAATGAGGTCAAACTCAGAAATTGACAAAATGAAGAGGCCGCACCAGCATTCCTTCGATGCAGGCCCAAACAAGATCGGACGAGGGGCGATGGAACTGGTGATAGATTGTCAGAGGTATCAGCTCTATCCAGCTTATTGTTGAGATAGCCAAGACCGCAAGGATGTCTCGAAGTACCGTCGTAATAAATCAAGGCGTGTAGGCCGGGGGCAGCTGTAAAGCCAAATAATTGCCATACATGAGGATGCCTTGTGCACCTATGAGAAACGGGACGAGCAGCCTGAGTAAATAACCACCTCACGGGTGAATACAGTTCCAAGTCTTGTTTCCATTTCTAGGCCAAAAAAATCAACAATATATGCAGATACCGAGACTTGGAGCTACTGTACCTCATTTTCATCCTCGTATTTCACGACGGTCATGCTCGACGGTTCCCCGGATATCCGAGCGGTGAAAACCTTGACCTTGTACACCTTGCTCGACATGGCAGTTTCGTACAGGAGGTTAATGTCGCCTAACGCGATGCGGCGAAACTAGATGTGGATTAAGAGATATGTGAAATCTGAAATCAGGCACCTACCTCAGGCTGATGTGCTATAGGACAAGTTTCTTGGAGGGTAGCCACGCTCTTCTGAATGCTGGCCACGTTGAAATTAGTGTCTATGGTTGCGACGAGCTGAAGACGTTATGGGTATCAAATGAGAAGGACGACCACGAAAATCATACAACGAAGTTGGACCGCAATTCGTTGATCCGGGTTCTGTAGCGTTCTATCTGGTCCGCTACACTAGTGGTCCGGAGGAATTCCTTGAACCGACCCCGGACTCCCGAACCACTTCGCATGAGCTTTTCCAGTCCCGTTTGGAGCAAGCGGAGGAAGCTCAGGCGGCATATCAGTGAGTTACCCATGAAGGGCAATACCGGACTCACGCAATGAAATTCTCACACAATCCCATGAATTGCAAGCCGGCCGCGTGTCCATGAACCGCAATTTCATTCCGGAGAATCAGAACGATCTCCACCGTGCTGGCGCACAGGTCCTGCAAGTCATCCCGATTTTTCTTCATTTTCTAGGGTCCCGTGAGTGGCCCTCGCAATGAAATGTGCTCCGACTCACATCCACTGTCTCGAGCAAAATGATAACAGTACCGAAGGTCGCTCGAATATATGGCAAGGGAATGAATTCTGCTCCTGCTGCAATCGTCTTGACTGCAAGGATCATATGAGCAAGCCAGTTCTTCGCTGGAGATCCAGCGACCACTAGAGCATCGAGAGGAGCAGGTAGATCTTGGTCCCCCATTTCCGGGGGCGAACCTATCGTTCTCCCTGTGGACATGGTAGACGGCGAAATCCAGGCAGCGTGTGAGTGGAAAAACCGGGAGGAATCGAAGCCTGTGAAACGGAAGCAGATCTCATCTGATTTAGACCATGGCGGAGTTAGGCCTTTTGCGTGATCGGGAGAGGTATATTGTACAGAGATGCGCCCAATACTTTGAGTGGAATATTAATCCAGGTTGCCTTTGACTGAGAGCACAGCTGCAGACACAGAGTCGTCTGGTAGACAACGAATATTAGTGTGGCGTGTGAACAGCAGTCACCGCTTCGGATATTTGGCCATGAATCAGATTTCTGCGTTTCGCGTTCATCGCGTGAAGATTTGGATGCAAATTAAGGACGGGTGGGACTTGTTGGGCTGCAACAAGCAAGTTCTATCAGACGCAATAGAACGGGTGTCCTGGTCATGGTCATGATCAAATATTCATAGGCCAGCGCAGTTGGGAGGGTTTTAAAACATTGGCGAGCGTAGCGCCGGCAGCTTGGCTCCATAATTCATGAGATCCGATGGCTATGGGCGCCAAGCAAAAGTGATTTTTTCGGCGCTAATCCAGACATGGTCTATCTCTGTTATAGTTCATGCCGCTGGTAGAGATGGACGAAGGCAACCAGGAGTGAAGCCAAATTGGTCAGGTGCGGAGTTTGGCTATAGGATGGCGTCGAACGCAAAGGCCAACCTGAGAATGGGCCCAAATCGAATTGTTTCTTCCGACATCCTCCGAGTTGCCTCCGAGTCACTCTAGTGTCACGAAATTGGTTCGACCAGTTAAACAATGGCCTCCGAGCACCAGAGAAATATGAACGATGATGCAAGGAAATACAGAACGCACCTCAAGGAGATTGATTCGACATTTGGTGATCCGCCGAGTGGATTGGGCAAACACCGAGACGAAGAACCAAAGCAACGTCCCACGAAGATCACCGAGAAAGATACATCTTTCACGGCGTAGCGACAAAGATACGCGTACATGTGAGAATAGCTTGTAAACTCGAAGCCGAGCACCAGGAATCTCAGTACCACCCAATGAAAGCTAGGTTGTGTGTCGCTGTGTTCGGGATGAGCCGTCAATGATGGTGTTCGACCGGGTGACTTGCCGTGTTCGTCAGCCCCGTGGAAACGTACAGTGGGTCTATTCTTGATGCCAATCTGCTGGGCGGAGAATTTACATTTTGGGTCATGACTGTGTCGGGGTCGATCACAACACTGAGCTGGAAGTTGCTGAACTGGGTCGGCGTCGTCTCAGTCCGGCTTCGTGCAGGAAAGCCAAACAGAAAGTTGCCCAGGATGGTCAGGGCGTACACCCGACCCTGACAGTTGAAGAAAAAAAGAAATCCTGTCCGCCGGGGAAGTTAATGAGGGTGCCAGGAGTGGTATCTGTAACGCACCTGCGCTGTTTTCCAGCAGCAAGATCATCATTAAGAGGGTATTACTTGCGCAGATCGCCCCAGTGCTCACACTCATAATCAAAACTCGGCGCAAGAGGCTGTCTCATTTCAGTTGCAACGGCGGGAATATGTACTGACAAGTGTACCTTGTAGTGGAATGTTCAGGTATCGAGTCTTTCATCATCGTCCAATATTTCCACGCCAGTGATATGGCTATCAGGACATCTGTTGCCGCGCAAAATATGGCACCGAAACTAGCAGCTCGTGTAAGGTCAGATTTATGGGACTCAACAGAGGCCACACATACGTAGTTGTTGTCAAAACGAAACCGAACAAAAACAAAGTCGCGAGCGATCCAAAAGCGGATGCACAGGATAATCCAATCTGTCCATTCGAATCAAGGATTAAATCTTGAGAGCGAGTAAACTCACATGGACGAGGATGAGAAGCAGCATCAACCCGCTCAAAGATTTATTCCTCGTCCTGAAAGAAGTCAATAAATGAGAGTAAATCTATGAACATGATAAGGTCTCACAAGTTGTAGAATAAATTACACAGGAACAGCTGCGCTATCCCGGCTGACACGTTTGTTGTTAAGATCTCCGTGGCGAGTGGCGCAAAGAAGACGAGACGAAGATTCGTCGTCGTCAACGATAACGAAAGAGGGGAAAGGCCCACGGCAAAGCATACACTGAGTGTGCAGACGCTGTCAACAAAGACGAGCCCCACAACTCCGAGTTTGTGGATAGTAGGACGAGATGACCGCCCAAAATACACCGCGCATAGTACCAGTTCTAGGGTGTACAGCGCAATATTTACCCAAGATGAGACAAGTAACGCGCTATAATGACCGAAAGAATGAGAATGGGGCAGAGGACGAGGTCAATTGCGTACATGAAGGACACCTCGATGATAGTGGGGAGCATAACACTTGGGTGAGATGCTCTCGCCTCCAATTCAGTCGCCGCCGGCGAACCTGAAAATCGCGCAAGTCGCAGGTAGGCATGTAGCATTACACGGCACGATCTGCCGGTTTCCAGGAGTTAGCTAGAAATACACCTTCGCCACAGGGCCTCTGGCAAACATCTTCCAGCGTCGAATTCGCAATGCTCACGACCATCGAAGTGTGGGTAAAGGAGCCAGGTCGCCCAAGAGCACCAGGCTCGATCTCAAAGGCTACATCCCGCCGTGTTCCAGCATATTCGCCGTGGCTCTCCCTTGGAAACTCGAGGACGGCATTGCGGGAGAGGGACGGATTACAATCAAGAATAAGGGGTAGATGACTTTCGGTAGATCTGGGAGCAATCCGGTTGCAATGCAGACGACGTCAAGATGTGTGGTCCAATGATGGGTCGGCATTTGCCGGGGACATTCTTCCTGTTTTGGCAAGATTTTAAATTCGGCCGAGAAGCCCGAGTCTCACCTCAACTTATGCCAACTTGACCAAGGTGCAAATTTTGAGAATAAGACCTGGTAGCACTCGATATGCATCTCCGAATCCAACTAATTTATTAGCTCCACTTAAGTCCTGGTGGTGGAGACCATTTCAAACTAAAGTTTCGTACCGGAACTTAAGTTTTGCTACAATAGGCTAAATACATTGTATCTATATTATTTGGCCTGCCCCCTTCGAACTTATGTTCGTAAAAATCTCGTACCTTTTTGCACATTGTGGTACCAACTTTAGGAAGGATAAGCAATATCTCGGACCTATTGAGTCGCATAGTTAGTTCTATTTCATGAGCGCAAACGCGGTGGCACACCGAAATGCATTATGTTTGTATGCCACCAGCAATTTGCTACAACTTGACGAGAAGTGGGTGCAGCTAAGGTTGAGTGAGTAATCAAGGGTCTTGGAAAAGTTGGGATAGAGTACCTGGTGGAGTGTCCAAAGGAGAGAAGAGGGGAAGAGCTTGTCGAAGTACTAGTTTGAGTTAAGTCCATGTGTCGTGGTGTGTTTGGCGATCACGTTGTGATTTTCGGTGACACTGTGACACGTTACTCATTCTTCTCTTCTCCAACACCACCACCGAATGCGGTACGCTCCCCCCCAACCCTACTTATCTGCCACGGTGGTGCTTGGACTGGGTGCTGCTCTCAGCTCCTGGACAACTGTCTCTTTTGCTCTTCATTCAGACACTGAGGCCGTTCCAATAATGCCACCCACAGAAAGACCTGACGAGGGATGGGAGAAGGGGAAAGAGGAAAGAAATGGTATAGAATATGGGCAGCAAACAGGTGTGTTATGTCTATCTCCCACTCTCCCCACGCTGTTCACCTGCCTTGCTTCGAGCCATCCTGCTGAATATTGTGCCACCTAGGTGACTGTCTTGTTTTCTTTGTGTCGTATATCCCTACGCAATCTCCACCTCCTGCTTTTATTCCCTAGCATCTTCCTCTCCCTCCCTCCCTCTGCCCATGCCTGGATGGGCACGGACTTGAGTGCCTCGTTGCACTTAAGTCTGGGGAACTTAAGTCCTGGTACTCAAGTTCCTACGACTTGAGTTTTTGTCGCACTCAAGTTTTTGTCGGACTTGAGTTATGGGGACACTTAAGTACTTTGAGAATAGAACTCAAGTTATGTAGAACTCGACTAGACTACACTTATGAATGAATATGAATACTTGAGTTATCACAAGAACTTGAGATCACAGGGACTTAAGTTCCTGGAAGAGAGAGGCCTGGCAGCCAGTGCACGCCCGCTGCACAAGGAACTAGAACTTAAGTTCCAGGCCGGAACTTAAGTTTGAAATGGTCTGCAGCGGTAGGACTTGAGTTGTGCTAATTTTATTTCATCCGAATCCATTTCCCACGTCCCCGACAGCTGTGGTAAAGGGTCCCCTGTCCCATCTTGACTCGGGGTCGGGTCATGGCAATTGGTGGATGCTATCAAAAAATAAATCTGAAAGGAGATGCAGTATAAAGACCTATACACCAATGATTCCCTTTTACGGCTCAGCGCTCAACCGAAGGGAAATTTGAGGCTGATACGTACCACACTAATAAATCTGCTTCAATTCCAGGTTCTTTAAAAAGCACAAATGAAGGTAGAGTTTATTTTATTTTATTTTCACAACAATCCGCTTTGAAATCGTATCATCATCTTATGCTACGCTCTTTTTATGTCCCATCGACGCGATTGTCGTGAGCGGGTGAATTTTCTCGAAGAGGCCGCAGCACTCAATTACAGGAATAATACCTGGTAGCATGCGCCGTGCATATATCCGCGAGGTCGCGAAAAGTCGCACCTAAGGTCCCTCCCTGTTCGAGGGTTAGGTCATTCACAATTTCCTTTTTGCGCTTCATTCTCAATCATTTCTGAGAGACACTTCCCTGCCTTTGAATCCGTTAAACATGCCGTTTTCACGCACAAAGCTCCACCCTATTTGACTCTCCATTCTGGCCCCAGTTTTCTCACTCCTATATACGCCATATCCCGCATGAACTGGACATGATTACAACTTACTGGTTTTACTTGAACCTTTTTCAGCGCAGAATATTTCATGGCCATGTGCATTAGGCAGAATATAACATTTTTTTCAACTTTCCGGCTGGGCGGGTGGCGTGGACGCGGGGTTGACACGTGACCTCGCTCTCCTGGCCGGATCTTTCCGAGCCCTTTGTCTTTTCTCCTCTGCTCTTCAGTGTCAAGCTTGTAGTCTTCCTTCGAATCTAAACGTCGGCGGCTATCACTGCCACCAAACCTCTCTTCCCCGCGACTCAAAGCCGGACTTGAGCCTCATGGCACCTCGAGCTCGGGCTAAACTTTAAAGATCGACGGGACAAATCCCTGGCAACCAGAACTGCCATCGGGTAACAGTACTTTTCTTTTGGGTTGCCAATACTTTGTTCAGAATCTGTGCATAACTTCTGCAAGAACTCTTGGGTTTTGGGCAACAACTGGTTCTCTGCTTGCGGAGGACGAAAGTTTATATAGGTCCCGCGAATATGCACCGGTTCAAAGTTGAATCCCTCCCCTCCATCTGAATGAACACCCAGCAGGGGTGAAAGCTCCCATTTTTTCATCCGAATCTGACACGAATTTGGAATATACGCAATGGGAACGAAATCACTACAGCCGTTGACTGCTAAAGCCAAGAATAGCCTAGGCTGCAGCCCAGAGGGAGTTGAAGTTGGGAACTGTACAGGAACCAACCCCCGAAAGAGGTCCCACCAATCGAGATGCTGAGCCAACACTTCTGGTATTATGGTCGTACGTGGATGGGTCGTCAAAATAACGGAGAAGCGCAGAGCATCCGTGTCTGCGGCATTTTGATGCTGGAAAAGATCCGTATGCCATGAGGATAAAGTCGTGTTCGAGGTCATCGGGATCATAGTCATATTCATCGCGGAAGCCTGGCATAGTCAGACAGTCGTACGGGTTCCCGTTTGACACAAATCGTCGCCTCGACTTCCTGTTATGAACACTCCAGTCGAACGGGGACCGTAAACATAGCGATGAAAGTAGCTTTTCCTAGTCGCCTGAAGACCAGCAATGATATGGAGAACACTCCTATCATGCGTTATGAAATCAGAAGAGCTGGCGGTAGATTCTCACTTTAAACTGCTTGAACTTCGAACGAAGAATGAGGTCAAACTCAAGCACTGACAAATGAAGAGGCCGCACCAGCATTCCTTCGATGCAGGCCCAAACAAGATCGGACGAGGGACGGTGGAACTGGCGATAGATTGTCAGAGGTATCAACTCTATCCAGCTCATTGTTGAGATCGCTATGACCGCAAGGATGTCTCGAAGTACCGTCGTAATAAATCAAGGCGTGTAGGCCGGGGACAGCTGTAAAGCCAAATAATTGCCACACATGAGGATGCCTTGTGCACCTATGAGAAACGGGACGAGCGGCCTGAGTAAATAACCACCTCACGGGTGAATACAGTTCCAAGTCTTTTTTCCATCTCTACGCAAACAATCAGCGACATATTGTGATGGATATCGGTACTTTACAGCTGTTTCCGAAAAGCTTGACACTCACATTTGTAAAACATGGGCGGGCGTAGCGCCGGCGGCACCATGACTCATGAGATCCGACGGCTATGGGCGCCAAGCAAACGTGATTCTTTCGGCGCTAATCCAGACATGATCTATCTGTGTCATAGTCCATAGCTTTTGGTAGAGGTGGACGAAGGCAACCAGGAGTGAAGCCAAATACCAGTAAGGTGCGGAGTTTGACCATAGGACGGCCCAAGATAGCGTCGGACGAAAGGGCCCACTGGCAAATCGAATTTCCAACTGGTCGAGCCAATTCAGTAGCCCTTTTTCGTGACAATAGAATGACTCGGAGAATGGGAGGATGTCGGAAAGTAACAAGGGCCTCCACAAAAAACGAAAGAGATATGAATGATGATGCAAGGAAATACAGAGCGCATCTCAATGATCCGCCGAAAAATCTGTGGATAAAATGGACAAACGCTGAGACGAAGAACCAAAGTAATGTAACGATACAACTTTCACGGCATCGCGATAAAAATACGCGTACATGTCAGAAGAGCTTGTAAACTCGAAGCCGCGCACCAGGCATCTCGGCTAACTCAGCCCAAGGAAGGCTAGGTTGTGGGTCGGTGTGTTCTAGACGAGCAGTCAATTGCGGCGTTCGACCAGGCGGCTTGCCGTGTTCGTCAGCACCATAGGAGCGTGCAGCGGGACTACTCTTGATGCCAATCTGCTGGGCGGAGAGTTCTGGGTCATGACCGTGTCGGGGATGTCGATCACAACACTGAGCTGGAAGTTGCTGAACCGGGTCGGTGTCGTCTCAGTCCGGTTTCGTGCAGGAATGCCAAGCAGAAAGTTGCCCAGGATGGTCAGGGCGTACACCCGACCCTGACAGGTGAAGAAGAAAAATCCTGTCCTGGAAGTTAATGAGGGTGATCGGAGTTGTATCTGTGACGCACCTGCGCTTCGCACCAGTAGCAAGATCATTATTGCGAGGGTATTACTTGCGCAGATCGCCCCGGAGATCACACTCATAATCAAAACTCGGCGCAAAAGGCTGTCTCATTTCAGTTGCGGCGACGGAAATATGGACTGACGGGTGTACCTTGTGGTAGAATGTTCAGGAATCGTGTCCGCCATCAGCGTCCAATATTTCCACGCCAGCGATATGGCTATCAGGACATCTGTGGCCGCGCAGAAGATGGCACCGAGACTAGCAGCCTGTGTAAGGTGAGATTTGGGGGACTTGATAGAGGCCACATACGTGGTTGTTGTCAAAACGAAACCAAATAAAAGTAAAGTCGCGAGCGATCCAATAGCGGATGCGCAGGAGAATCCAATCTGTCCATTTGAGATAAGCACTGAGTCTTGAGAACGAGTGAACTCACGTGGACGAAAATGAGAAGTAGCATCAACCCGCTCAAGGCTTTATTCCTCGTCCTGAAACAATGTCAACAAATGAGAGTAAATCTATGGAGAGAAGGGCTCACAGGTTGTAGAATAAATTACACAGAAAAAGCTGGGCTATTCCGGCTGACACGTTTGTTGTGAGGATCTCCGTGGCAAGTGGCGCGAAGATGAGACGGGCATTCGTCGTTGTCAGCGGCAGAGAAAGAGCACCCAGCGCCACGTCAAGGCATATACTGAGTGTGCAGATGCCGTCAACAATGACGAGTCCCACAACTCCAAGTCTGTGGATAAACGGACGAGATGACCGCGCCAAATACACCGCGCTTAGCACCAGTTCTAGGGTGTACAGCGCAATATTCACCCAGGACGAGACAAGTACAGCGCTATAACGACCGAGAAAATGAGAGTGGGGCGGAGGACGAGGTCGACCACGTACATGGGGGACACCTCGATGATAGTGGGGAGCATAACACTTGTCGTTGGTGAGTGAAAGAAAGAGCCACGGCGGGAACGCGGGAATGTAGCTCGGAGAAAGACCGAGCCCTGTGAACGGGCGATCTATCTCCATTACCCACACTTCGAAGGTCGTGAGCTCTGCGAGTTTCGTCGTCAAACGCCTGCTGCGGGGACTGAGACTGGACTGAGTTGGAGGCGATAACAGCTCTCAAGCAGCTCTCCCTTCGAAACTCGTGGACCGCATTGCGGAAGAGGACGCGGTTCGGTGAGTTACACGGGTGTATTGGGTAGACAACGTTCTAAGAGCAATCCGGTTGCAATGCAGACATCCTTGAGAGGCGGAAAAGACGCAGTGGTAGTCTGGTGACAATGATGGGTCGGCATTTGCCGGGGACATTATGTAACTACAAGTAGCCTCTTATACAACTGGTGCTCGTGCCTGTATGTTATAGTAAGACAGTGGATTTAATAATTTTTACCTGTGATTTTCGTTTTCCTCCTGCAAGTCCTTCCCGCTTGGCAAGACGTCAATTGGGCCGAGAAGCCCGAGCCTTTACTCACCCACCGACTTGGCAAATTTGAAATTTTGAGAACAAGACCCGGTCGCGCTATCTGCAAATCCTTTCGTTCGACTCGGGGTCAGGTCATTAGGAGGGATGCTACGATATACTTTTTATCAATAAATCTGAAAGATGTCTAAAGAGGCATGCCGAGGTAACGTTGCTCGCGCCAATGATTCCTTTTACGGCCCACCCCGAGGGGAAATTTGAGGCTGGTGGATACCACACGAATAATATCTGCACTTATCAATTCCAGGTTCTTGAAAAAACACACGGCCGTAGAGTTTTTTTTACAACGATCCTCTTCGAGATCGTATCATCTTACGCTACGCTCTTTTCTATGTCCCACCAACGGCATTGTTAGCGCGAGCGGATGGCTCATACATCAATTGTGGAGCCCGTATTAGTACTCAATTGGAGGAATAATACCTGTGTGTATATATATTCGCGACCGTCAACGGCGCCAAAGGTTACTCTGTTCGACTCGAGGTTAGGTCATTCATTGGCGAACGGTTTCCTTTTTGCGCCTCATTCTCAACAT
This sequence comes from Mycena leptocephala, assembly GCA_029378395.1. Lineage (NCBI taxonomy): Eukaryota > Fungi > Basidiomycota > Agaricomycetes > Agaricales > Mycenaceae > Mycena > Mycena leptocephala. The sequence continues at coordinate 136,230 of JARJLF010000319.1, read as the reverse complement.
ACAACCCCGGTTAGTGCAGCCGCTCGGTAACCTCGTGCCGAGGTCGAATTATCTGATGCGGTCGACGGCACAACCATGGCATGTACAACTAAGTAATCATACCTTGAAAATCCATGTCGGTGGCTTAGATGTATAGCACCAAAATTCATACATTTACAAAAAAGTTGGAAGCACGCAGGACCAATGAATGAGTCCATGACAAGTAATAAAGATCAAGATCAAACTCCACCATCACTTGCGGCAAGCCGCTTAACTCAACTGGATGCAGCAGAAATGTACAAAGGAGGTCATTCGAAGGTTGTCCCTGCTGCACAGATTAAATCCATCAGATACTAGATTACTTTAATGTGCCGCTGCTGGGGACGTACGGTGATAATCCCATCCAGGGCCATTAGTCTCAAAATCAGGCCAGCCCATCGGCGCCGCACGGCAATCAAAGTCGGATGCGGCCAACAGAGACTAATTGGCCCAAAAAGGGATGATAGATCATTGTGAATGCTGAATGCCGATGATTGCTCAGGATTCACAATGATCTGTCATGAAATGCCAGGATAATGAAGGATTCCTAGCTAAACAAATTCAAACCTGGATTTTGTCCAAAACCAACCACCAAACTATTACATTGGACTGTAATTACAGCTAATAACAGTACTGATTCATTCTTGCGGGCGAGGGTGTAGTGTACTGCTCAGCTAGTTTAAACAATGACACATTTAGTTCCTCGCTGCGGCTTGGGCTTGTCGATCGGCTTGAGGGTTGCGATGATAGCCTCATCATTCATGACGCCGGTCAGCACTGGAAGGACTCGGAGAGAATTTGCACACCTCTTCGAAAACATTATTCAATCCCATCTGCGTCAGCGCCGAGCACTCCACATATTTAGCGGCCCCCAACTCCTGTGCGAGCCTCTTGCCCTCCTCAGTGGTCACCAGCCGCTCTTTTTGTCTGGCCATTTCCTCGACCACTTTCGGGTCATCTCTGAGATCGATTTTTGTCCCCACGATGAGGAATGGCACGCCGGGACAGTAGTGACGCACTTCCTCAACCCATCCATCCCTGACATTGTCGAACGACGCGCGGCCGATAACATGGAAACAGATGAGAAATATGTCGGTTTGTGCGTATGACAGCGGGCGGAGGCGGCCATAGTCCTCCCCACCTAAGAAACGAAGGTTCATCGGATACAAAATATCACAAAAAGGAGACCATGGACAGACCAGCAGTGTCACAGAGCACTAATGAGTAGATCTCTTCCTCAATCTCAACTGCGACAGAATAACTGTCAAATATCTGCGATGAACAGATTAGTGTGCGAGTAAAGATAACTAAGCAACGTACGGTCGGGACATAATCGCTTGGGAAGACCTTGCTCGTGTATGCGATTAACATGCAGGTCTATGATCAAACAAGCAGAAAAAATCTATCAGTGGTGCTCGAAGGAAGGGTAACCGTAGGAGCAAACCTTTCCCACAGCACCATCTCCAAGTACTATGAGTTTTTTGGTCTTATTTGACAGCATGAGGGCAAAAACGTTTGGCTGGGAGTGAGGCCGCTGTCCGAGTCGGTGCTTAAGAGCAGCACAAGGACAGCAAGAAGTTTTGGGGCCGCCTGATCCATGACAGGAGCAGACCTTGATATTTAACCAGAGCAGAGCTTTGTGGCAGTGTGGATGTTGATGGATTTTGCGACAGAAGATGGATACATATCAAGAAGAGTCAAGATTTAAGACAAGAAAGCGACATTGAGCGACTCCGAAAAACAGTTAGCGCAGCTTTGAATCTTGACTTAGCTTGGAGGCGGATTGACAGTCATCTCCAGGTCCAGGTCCAGGCTTAGACGGCGTCGTCGCTTCAGGAAGAGGCCTCGTTGCCGGACAACTGGACACACGAGGGGGTTATAGTGGGTATACAGCCTGTGATAGATAGATGGAACTAGTAGGATACTTGTTTCTGGCCGGAGTCCCACACTGGTTTGAATACATGCATAACGACAAAATTTAAACTGGCGACGACTGACTAATAACCAGCTCATAATGGTTTTTTACACTAAGATTCATCACACCAAACGCTCAAAAAAAAAAAAAAAAACGCGGCGCCGGGGCTGCTCAGTAAACCACTAGGCATTGACCAATCAAGAGGCGGGCGGCACCCGGGCCGACTAGAGATCATTGATGCCATGTCAGTGATCATGACGGTGTCTCTTCTCGCCGAGTCGCATCGGACTCCTTCTAGTTGCATTGGGGAGGAAGTAAAAGTGTTCAGGTCGTTGCCAGTGGGCTTCGCCGACCTTTGCTCCGTGTGCTACCGCTGATTCTACGCCCGTCGCTTCGGATTGGCCCGAGGATTCTTGCTTCCAACCTGAGCCCGGGCCTCCGACTCACTCAGGCTCTTCCTTCGAGTCTGTATTCCCTCTAGGGTCCTCCCTCCGTCCCCGCTCCATCATGCCGTACTCCGGGATAATCTCTGGGACCAGCGTTCGCTATTCGGACCGTGCCATGTAATGATACCTAATACCTACTTACCGACAGTACATTCGGCGGAGAGCATCTTTGCCAAAACAGGAGGAATGTCCCCGGCACATGCCGACCCATCATTGGCATATATCTTGCAAACTCCCACGTCTTTTCCGCTTCTTGAGGACGACTGCATTGCATCCGGGTAGCTCCCATATCTGCAGAAGGTCGTCTACCCCATATTGTCGACTGTAACCCGTCCGAACTGCGTCCTCAATACCGTCCGCGAGTTTCCAAGGGAGAGCGACGGCGGGTATACTGGAATACGGCGGGGATGTAGCCTTTGGAGAGAGATCGAGCCCGGTTATCTCGGGCAAGCTTGTCTCCCTTACCCACACTTCGACGGCCGTGAGTTCTGCGAATTCTACCGTTGGAAGACGTTTACCAGAGGCCCCGGCGCGGAGGGGTATTTCTAGCTTGCTTAACCGGCATTCGCGATTCGGACCGTGCCTTGTAATTCTCCCTGTCTACCTACCACCTGCGCGAGTTTCAGGTTCGCCGGCTGGGACTGAATCGGAGGCGATAGCATCTCACCCAAGTGTTATGCTCTCCTCTTTCATCGAGGTGTCCCTCGTGTACGCAATTAACCACGACCCCTACCCCATTCTCATTCTCTCGGTCGTTATAGCACGTTACTTGTCTCATCTTGGGTGAATATTGCGCTGTACACCCTAGAACTGGTGCTATGCGCGGTGTATCTTACGCGGTCATCTCGTCCTTCTATTCACAAACTCGGAGTTGTAGGGCTCGTCTTCATTGACAGCGTCTGCACACTCAGTGTATGCTTTGCCGTGGGCCTTTCCCCTCTTTCTCTACCGTCGACAACGACGAATCTTCGTCTTGTCTTCTTTGCGCCAATCGCCACGGAGATCCTCACAACAAACATGTCAGCCGGGATAGCGCAGCTGTTCCTATGTAATTTATTCTACAACTTGTGAGTGAGGCCTTATCATGTTCATAGATTTGCTCTTATTTATTGACTTCTTTCAGGACGAGGAATAAAGCCTTGAGCGGATTAATGCTGCTTCTCATCCTCGTCCATGTGGGTTCATTCGTCCTCAAGACTTGATGCTTAATTCGAATGGACAGATTGGATTGTCCTGTGCATCCGCTTTTGGATCGCTCGCGACTTTACATTTATTTGGTTTCGTTTTCACAACAACTACGTATATGTGGCCTCTGTTGAGTCCCATAATTCTGACCTTAAACGAGCTGCTAGTTTCGGTGCCATTTTCTGCGCGGCCACAGATGTCCTGATAGCCATATCGCTGGCGTGGAAATATCGGACGATGATGAAGGACACGGTCCCTGAACATTCTACCACAAGGTACACCCGTCAGTACATATTTCCGTCGCCGCAACTGAAATGAAACAGCCTCTTGCGCCGAGTTTTCATTATGAGTGTGACCTCCGGGGCGATCTGCGCGAGCAACACCCTCTTGATGATGATATTGCTACTGGAGAAAAGCCCAGGTGCGTTACAGATACCACTCCTGGCACCCTCAATAACTTCCCGGGCGGATAGGATTTATCTTTTCCTTCAACTGTCAGGGTCGGGTATACGCCCTGACAATCCTGGGCAACTTTCTGTTTGGCTTTCCTGCACGAAACCGGACTGAGACGACGCCGACCCAGTTCAGCAACTTCCAGCTCAGTGTTGTGATCGACTTCCCCGACACGGTCATGACCCAGAATACAAACTCTCCACCCAGCAGATCAGCAGTAGACCCGCTGTACGCTCCTACAGCGCTGACGAACACGGCAAGTCGCCCGGTCGAATGCCACTGTTGACTGCTCATCCCGAACACAGCGACATACAACCTAACTTCCTTGGGCGCCATCGAGATTCCTGGTGCGCGGCTTCGAGTTTACAAACTATTCTCACATGTACGCGTATCTTTGTCGCCATGCTGTGAAGATATATATCTTTCTCGGCGATCTTCGTGGGACATGACTTTGGTTCTCCGTCTCGGTGTTTGCCCATTCATTTTATCCACTGATTCCTCGCCGGATCGAATCAATCTCTTTGAGGTGCGCTCTGTACTTCCATCATCGTTGATATCTCTTTGGTCTTTTGTGGAGGCCCTTATTCCTATCCGATATCCTCCCATCCTCCGAGTGACTCTAGTGTCACGAAAGCGCCTACTGAATCGGCTCGACCAGTCAGAAATTCGATTTGGGCCCTCACAGCAACCATGTGGTCCTCGGCCTTGTATATGGTGGCACCTAATATTTTGGGGCTGAAGCCAAGCTCAAGCGGCTGGACTGCCCGGGATTTGTAGGGTTCTCCGAGTCATTGTCTCATGGCAGCTTGGTAACTGTCGAGTCTCGACCCGACTTATGTATGCACGAGAAGAAGAACGACTTGAAGGCCAACATATTGCATTCTGACCAGATGGAGCGCAAGCTGGGTTCTAGTGTCGCTTCTAGAGTTGGTTGCGGTGGATTGATCAAAGAAATCACGGAAAGCCTAGGCTTCTTCAAGCTGTGTAATTGTGGGTCCACACAGTCACCATTCACCGCACGCAGACACTCTTAGTCTAAATGTCATTGCTCAGCGCCGACAGTAGCCTTCCCAGACAGATCAGTGAAATCTGCCATCATGTTGCGCCCAAGGAGTCCAAAGGCGGACCTAATGATCCTCAGTGCGCACTTGATACCGTTTACAGAGTACCAACAAACTTATTTCTCACCGTAGGCTCATTCTCGTCTTCGGCTGGGGTAAGTTGGTATATTGAAGTTGCCTGCAACTGCTCATCACCGATATCAGTTCGCGCAGGGCTACCCCAGCTCATGAGATACTCCTCTCAATACTCGGCAATTTATCCAGCCGCTACACAAGTCATAATTCTCGCCGACCTTGTGTCGGTATTGTTTGGAAGCAGAACGACCAATGTCAGTACTCATCTCTCTCCCGTCTACTGAGTCTTTGGTATACCAGAATATATCCAGATCAACCGACAACTGCCGACTCTGGAACTGCTCACACAGCTAGGCTTGTTCGATGAATTGCCACCTCGACTGTTAATCCATGTATTGTCTGGTGGTATGTGATATGCGAGTTTCCCATTCTCAGCCGCGCTTACGAAGCTCAGGTGGTTCAAGTCAACTTCTCTGGCTTGCACTCGCACTTGATTCTAGACCACAGCAGCTTGCACACCGTACCTCGCCGTTGACATGCCTCATGATAGACTCCGCTCCCGGATCCTACCTTCATTCGGACACGCAAAAACTCCTCACCTTTTCTCTTACTGGATTCAAGAGACTCGTCGGACTAGCCCTCGCCTCTCTGGTATATATACGCCTGCAAATGAGGTCACTGGCGACCGGGCATCCTGTGATCCACGACTTCATCCGGGAGGGCCTCAACAACCCGGAAATCTTTCCGTGGATGGACAGCACGACACCGCGGCTCTATCTCTACTCGGACGCCGACCAGGTCTCCGACGCTTGCGATATCAGAGCGCATATGGAGGCAGCGAAGAGGAAAGGTTTAAATGTTCGGGAGGAGTGTTTTCTGGAATCTCAGCACGTGCAGCATTCCAGGGTGTATCCTGATAGATATTGGGGGGCAGTACGCTCGATTTGGGGTGATACTGTTGGTTCCAAGTTATGAAATGCGGTTTTTATTATTTATTATTCACTCCATGAGTCTATTTGAACTTTGAGATTTTTCACAGTATATGATATTGGCCAACCTCTAATTCGCTCTGTCACACTGACATTACTCAACTCTGCTTTTGTTTATATGGTCCGCGCTCCTCTTCTTACTTGTTGGGAGTTGGCGACTATCGCCCGTAATACTAAGAGAAAGGTCTTAACAAGGAGTCGATCTTGCCATACCACTGAAAGCCAACTTTCAAGGTAAGTGGGAATAGTGTGTTTTGAGGCTCCCAAAAAATGTTCCCCAGGCCGAAAATCTTCATTTAATGAGTCCGGAAACCATTGAGCAGTTTTATCTGCTTAGAGACAATAAATTTCGGCTGGTTCAATCGGCCTAAAACCATTCGGCGGCCCGCCCAGGATGGCTCGGCCCGGGCACTTGAAAACAATAGTTTCGGGAACGGTCCTGAAACTACTTGTTCTGGTTTCTGATGCACATATTTTCTTGCCGATGTGACATTAATTTCATAAATGGTTTTCGGCGTCCCGAAGCAACTCTATATTCGGAGTGAAGCATTCGCCGCGCGCGGCGAGAGATGACCGTGGACAGAACGTTTTGCTTGATTCTCTATCATTTAAATTCACAGAACAGCTGTTGATCCTAGTCTCTCCTTGACAGACGCTTCGACAAAAGGCAACCTCGTTTCGGCTTGTTGATCCCCACTTTTCTTTCGCCTCCCAAGTTCTCAGTCATCCTCCTCCTCCTTCCACAATGTTTTTCGCACTCTTTATAATTCTGTCTGTCCTTTCAACCCTCAAAGCCGACCATATATATAGCGCGACGTACCTCCCGTCGAACCTCCCGCCTACGACCGAAGAAGGGCAAACCGGCACCAACCAGTGCGGGACAGCCGTGAACCAGACTTCCATGTGTCAGAATGCATTCAGTGTGTCCTCTAAGTTGTTTGAGATTTTCCCTGTTTCATGGTCAATGCAGTGAACGCCATCGACGACTGGCACGCATCTCTTTCATTTGTGCGCTTATAGGAGCGCTGATTTATCGTAGGTGCCTGTGGGCCCCTCCAGAGCCGGGTGCCCTAAATACTATCAGTGCAACTGAGGTAAACGCCCACCGTCTTGCATCCTTCAGTCTTCTTACCTCTGTCGGCAGCGCATCGAGGTTTCATGGTGTACCAAGGTGACTTTTAAACCCTATATGGACTACGTGAGGCTCATGAGCGTGCACAGACCGGCTACGGTACCCGTGTAATTCCCGATGGCGCAATAAAGGGCGCGCACTGGCTGATAACTCCTGATTATATCCAAGTCACCGGTGCATTTTAGAACAATGTGTCTGTCCTTGCGTTATTTACTGCCCCCCGTGTTAGGTGTCGGGGATCTGACCAAATTGAACATTCCCGCTGGTAATGACGGAGGGGGAGGTAAGTGTTTAAAACATGTTTACACAGGTTATTTCTCCGCTTGGTGGCTCATTTTATTTTTCGTTACAGAGCTGGATCCTCACGGTAAGTTACTTCAGCTAATGTATTGCCCTAAGCCCTTGCTTATTCGGTGGAAATAATCTAGGCGCCGATGGAAATGGTATGTCTCGCAACCCTGCAACTTTTTATAGCTCATATTTTTGTGTAGGAAACCCGATCGGGGGTGTCGTCTTCTCTAGCGGCTTTAGCGGGCAGGCCGAGGAAATCTTCGAATGGACGGCACGTATGCCTTATTAATTTGATATATTTAACATCCTCATACGCGCGCGCAGAGCTTTCTCGACAGCACAATTTTCTGCTTCCGTATCTGCGACCCGAAGGGTAAGAATGCCGCGGCATACTGCCAACACATCTACGACACCCTCGGCTGTGACTGGAATATGCCCGCCAACTACAATGAAGGGTTCGACACTTGCCACGCAGACAGCGGTGAGGTGGGTCCATTTCAATCTCTCGGGTGGCAACGATAAATGCTGACGAGTACTGATGGCGGCCAGCCCATGGGCGTCTATGGTGCCTCAACGTTCCACCAAGGCGACGCAGTCACGCCCGACCCCCACCCTGCACCGCAGCCGACGAATTGCCAGACGGTAACCACGATCGCCAACGGGGTCAACATCCAGGGAACCAGCATTATGACCTCCGGGGCGGTGAGTAGTGCCTTTGGGTTTATGGTTCGAATTGATGCTCACGCACTTGGTTTGTCTGTGCAGTCACAGCCGACCGGTGGTACAGCCAGCAGCGGCGCTGTGGCTGGCGGTGGTGGATCACGGTCTGGCACAGGCTCCGCAAGTTCGGGCGCGGGAAGCGGCGGAGCCAAACCCACGACCTCTGGTACAAGCGCTGGAGTCTCCACTGCTGGATCGATCCAGGGTTTGGAGCGCATCATCCTGAGCATTGCGTCAGCGCTCATGTTTTCGCTCGTCGGGGCCGCCGTCGTGCTTTAATGGCTCCCGTGTTGGTATCATGTGCTCTATACTACTCTCATACTTTCCATGGACATACATTGCCAGTTCCTTAACCCATCGCTCTTTCTGAACTTACGCCTTCACTCTTGATATTATCCTTGTTTAAATTAGGTCGCGTCTGTCATGGAGACTCACTATCTATAAATCAAAACAAGGTTCAGAGTGACTGTAAGGGCAGATCATTTGTTTGCACAATCCCTGCCGAACGGCGGTATAGTGGCGAATTAAACCAAGTTTCCAAAAGTGACCTCAGTGGCAGTGCTTCGGATCAGTCTTATCGCCGATACAGTATTTGATGGCCTATCTTTTCCGCCCAACAACTTGCCAACAACCACTCACACACCCGCCGGTGGAAAGTATGTTGGCGGCCACCAATGGCCGCCACCAGGCCGCTGGCGGATATCGAGAGGTGTTGTTCGGTGATGCTTCCCAGGGCATGCCAAGATAAGATAACATCTTCCGGCAATCTCCACCAGTCCGCATTGGGCATTGACATTCACTTCATCTACTGAACTCCACTCACAGCGCCGGCTCCTCAATTAAAAGGGCATTCAAAGTTTTATTCAATTCGGATGTCACGCGCTGGTCACACGTCACAGGGGCCAAAATTTCAGAGAACCTGTCACAGGTCACCGAGGGGATTTCCGAATATCCCAAAGAATTCACAAAATCGGCGCAGAATGACGCAAAAAAAACCAATTTTTTTGAGCACGGCGCGTTCTGCTTCGGACGCCACCGGTAGATTGTTGGGGGCTTTTTAGGCCCATCCGGAATCGTAAGGGCGTCGGGAAGACCAGCCATTGCGTGCAAGAGGCAGCGGGATTCATACAAAAAAGGAGAAGTCAGTTAATCTAATTGATTTACCACTTACACCGCTCTGAGTGGGGTTTTTCTTGGCATTAAAATGCAAATCCGCGCAGACATTGATTCTTTTACTTTTCTAAGAGGATCTGAGAGGTGCCCCACCATTTTCCTTTACGAATTTTTTTCTTCTGTCACGGTCGGGACGGCGGATTTACGAAAGCTCAAGTTCGGATGTATGGATCACAGGTCACAGCTGCGGAGAATTGAATGAAACTCTACAGTATGTCCAGCTAGATTCCACTGTGGGTTATTGTAGGTTGGTACCTGTTTCAGGTCCATATGTATCTTGTGAGATGGCAACCAGGCGGCCCAGGCCCAACAGGTACCGTATGTTGTCAGTGCCTGCAGGGTTGCTGCATAGTCAATGGCCAACTTGTACCAAGATTTATACGACTGGTAGCTATAGGGTCGAAGAACTCACTGTATCTCAGTGGATGTTGCCTGAGCTAATGGTCCACTGGATTCCGATGAGTTACATTGTATTCCGTTGGAGTTTGTCGGTCATCGTATTTTTCATGCGTTTCACAACCACCTGATAGATAAACTGGATCGCAATTTAATCTTTGAATTTTAGGCAAATGAATTTGGTGAGGAGAGAGACTTGACCGTCAATTGACTTAGTGGAATTCGAGTTGCGGGATGAGTGAGTGCAAGTCGAGTTGCGGGGAAGAGGAGAAACCACTTGTCAACATAACATCCAAACGTGCCGCATATGCAACGGTGGATAAAAGGAGACATCGGTGTCTACGGAATTGCTCGAACTCGAAATTGTTGATAATATAAGCCACTACTCCCCCGCTGCTTCTGCTCAGAAAGTAGCAGATAGCTCTCTGTTTTTCTGAACCACTTGTTTCTGGATTTTCTCTGCATAGATCCTCAGCACAGGCACAAAAACATCGTAATTCATATCCCACATTTGACGCAACTGGGACTGGAAGCCATTGAGCCCCGAATTCAACTGGTCTGCGGTTTTGGTATTAAACGCCCTGGTTTGGTGTCGGATTCCGCTCACATCTTCTTCAACCAAAAGCAGATCAGGTTGAGAACCGTTCTTCGGTGCAGGATTGCACCATAACCGACAAAGAATATTGCGGTAGTCGGCGCCATTCATGGGCAGATACTCCAGATGGAGGCTGTAACTAGAGGGACCACGATTAAATCAAAAAGAAAGTCGTTTGACCCTACCGGTCGTACCCTGAGTCTTTGTACATACTGGCTGTTGACGCTGCAGGTGCTGACAAGTTACAACATACGGTACCTGTTGGGCCTGGTTGCCATCTCCGACAAGACCTGAAACAGTGGAATCCAGCGGGAAATAGTGGACTGCACTGAGCTCAGTGCAGATGAAGTGAACGCCGAGGCCCAATGCGGACTGGTGGAGATTGCCGTAAGATCTTATCTTATCTTGGCATGCTCTGCGAAGCACCCTCCGCCAGCGGCCGCCAAGGACTGGTGGCGGCCATTGGTGGCCGCCAACAAACTTTCCACCGGCGGTTACTCGTGAGTGCTTTTTCCGCTCACGTAACTCTGTATCGGGATCGTCATGATGGCCGACGATTGAGCTCAACGAGTTCAACGGGTTCATGATGCCAATGACGATCATGACATACGGAGGAGACCGACTTGTCTATGTTCTCAACCCTTTCGCGACGTCCTCGCCGACTTTCGACGTTGCTCCGTTTTTGTCGGGCTCCATCTTGCCTGCATAATATAAATCTGAACAGGCGCCCGGCTGCCCTGGGTACATTTTTCTCACATTCAATTGTAAACGTCTCCGCCGACGCACGACGGCGGTTCGTCCCATTTCGATCCTGTTCAGTTCAGTTTATCGGCGCAGCTTCCGACGCCTCCAAATTTGCTCCATCGATACCTGCCGGGTCGCCTGGTGGCAGTCGCATTAGGATGTTAAACTCACAAAGCTACTAAGGAATCTTCAGAATATTATGCCGCACATTCCAAATATGTGATGCTTGCTCGTTCAAACATGTGTGTGGGAATCATAATGAGCTGGACACCAGTTTATGAATATTTTTACTCCCTCAAATCCATGATGGAGCGCTAACATATAGGGCAGTTGCCATCCGGTGGATGCTCATAAGAAACAAGTGACCCAAATATACGATGTCTTTCTCAAAGAAAACAGCATATCATGGTGAATCCGGATAACCGATGGTTGTCTTCATCTGTGAAATATTCACCTACATGGTTACTTCATAAGTGGTTTTGCACATTCACCGCGAACCGTGGCAAATTTCTACAGCCGCTTATAATCTATAATCCAGCGGAGTTCTGCACCCGAACAAACGTCTGCTTTATGTGGCTCCAAGTCCGTATATAGTATATACAAATACTTTTTTCATGAAAACACATAGCTGACGCTGATCAAAGCATAATTGTCGAGCTTTGAACCATGGGAAATGGGCAAGTGCCGCTAGTGGTGGCAATGCATTTTCGCAACCGGCAACCGTGGCGGAAACCTCGCGGCAAGTTGGTTTCACATTAATGCATTCCTGGATGCCAATTTTCGGTGGGTACATCATCGGCTCGCAGGGCAATATAATGTAATACGGGGCTCACAGCCAAAGAAAAAATTCAGTGCATTGCATTACATGTTGAAACGCATCGATACACGCTGAAATGCACTAATTTTCATTGAATGTAACTCAGTGCAATTGAATTGCATTGTTGCACTCAATCAACTTCAACTGCATGGTATTCTTGTCCGATAAAAACCGTCATACATGATTATATCCACTGGTATTGACTGCGACGACCTGGCCCACACTCGACGTCACATATAACATCTTTTTCTGGACCGAATTTCCCCGCCCAAACGCCGCCGATGTGGGCTGTATGAGCCCGGGATCAGTGCCATTGGCATTTCCCACCACCGTCAACTGCGTCCAATTCCCTTCCCCACTCGCAGGCGGGGATAAAAGAACTATTGCGCCGGGGTGCACAGTGACCCACGCACGGCCCTCATGATCCACTACAAAATCGTCCGGGTTATTGCCGGCCACCAGTTCGATCGACGCGAGCTTCTCCACGGCGCCGGCAGCAGCCACGTTGTTGCGGCCCACTGTGAGCGCCAGACGCGCGAATAGATGCTGCTGCGAGTTGGTGAAATAGAGGTGCGAGTCTCGGACGTGGAGCCCATTAATTCCGAGCGCGGGCGCCGGGGCACTGGGGAGCATGGCCGGCTCCTGAAGAACCAGGCGCGACTTCCCCGTACGAGCGTCCATCTGCCAAACGGCGCCAGCGACACAGTCGGCCACGAGCAGGGTCTCCAGCTGGCCCGGCAGTGTTGTGATACCATTCGCGCACTGGGCGTTTGCGAGTGCACCGAGCGCGCGCACTCTGGGGCTCGGTGCGTTAAAGTCGACGCTCCAGATGACGATAGATCCTGGGAACCATCGGATCGTGGTCAGGTCGATAATGGCCGCAGCCAGCGCGAAAACGCCGGGACGGTACTCCGCAATGCCGTTGAGCGATGTCGCATTTGGGAAGGTGTAGATGGGATCGAGGGTTGCGTTGACGCTAGTCGGATCGAGAGCAAAGAGGGTGGGGGTTGTGACTGAAGTAATAAGCAGTTCAGATGTGGCCCGAACGGCGATGTTTTCAAGGAAGACGGAATCCGGCGTTTGGAAGATGACCTGACTCGGGAAGGACGCTGACGACCTAGAGGTGGGTGATACTACCACCGTAGCCTGAACAGCGATTAAAATACCGAATACTAGCAAACCGGGTTTGAGGATGAGCATCATGGTGAGATATGGGCGAAGGAGAGTGCAGACTCGCTTCAGAGCCTGCGGGACGTCAGCGGAGCTAGCACTTTGCTTGGTAAAGTAATGAGAGCTGGCTTGATGGCCGACGACGTCGGTATTCCTCTAAATAGACCGTATTTTATTCATATCCATATCATATTCACTTGGCCGGGGCCGTGTCGTATTAATTAACCGTTCGTTAACGATTACCTCGGCGATTCTTTGTATCTCTATCTTAACACAACATGCGGCTGAACGGCTGACTGGCGCACAGTTTTTTCCTGACAGGCTGTACTTGATCGCAGTTGCTCGCAGCTAAATTCGATTTTTATCAGGCCGGGAGGCCACGTATTCATTTTTTTGGATCCATTCCAAACCATGCCGATGTCAGGAGCCGGCTCGGCACAGCCCGCATTAGTCTCTCCTACACAGACGCTTCAACACAAGGCAACCTCGTACCTCGGCATGTTGAAACCTAGAGTTATGAACTGTTTTGAAATAAGGTTGGATACGTCACGGATTGTCAAACGTGAGTTGCCGCAGCGGCTTCAGCTTCGTTTCGATCTGCATAGATTTGTTCAAGTGTAGAATCGCAGTTCCGCCACCGCAGTACTACCCTTAATAAGGTTTAATTAGCCCCATCACGGTTGAACAACTATATCGAGAATTCTACGCTTTTGGTGATGCTATTCTCACCGCGTGTACATTGGATGTAACATCCCGCCTCCGGGAAATTACAACCATGCAGCCCGCCATCCACACCCCTCCCTCTCAGCCCAATTAATCCCTCGCTTCTGGTCACTCCGGTTCAAGCCTTGTCGCTTATCCTAGGGTTGATCTTGGCTACCTCACGGAGCTACCAATTGTTGCACAATCTCTCTCGAACGACGGTGTACTGTAGTGGCGAATTGAACCAAATTTCCAAAAGCGGTGTCAGTGCTTCGGATCGTTCCGTGATTTCTTTCTTCTTTTTTTTTTTTTGGAGGGCGGGGGGGCAGCGCCAATCCAACAAAAGCGGTCACGGCTCAATTATTCATTACAAACATTGAATATCCTGAATCTGTAGATATTAACAATTCTCCCCGCGGTCCGTCCGCCTAGCACAATGCATTCAATGAGGTCAAGGCCTGACCTTTCGCTACGCGGCTGGGGAACTGCAGTATGCGGAGCTTAGTACAGAGAGGAAAGAGTGGTAAAGTAGCGTACAGATGCTCTTTTGTAAGCAGATCCCTAGTCGATCAATATGAGAACTTCAGACACATCGTCGTCGAAGAAAATGATGTCTCTTTGTTTGAGTAAAAAGGTTTACTCATGCCTGATCCGTGATGATATTCTTCACGTAGATATAATTACACCCACGAATTCAGCGGGAGTTTCAGTGTCAATAATAGAACTCAAGGCGATTTTATAAGCGAAGATATACCAAATGCAACCAGGATATAGCCGTGACGCGGCTGATTGGCAATGATGCGTAAAGCTGTGCAAATTCTCTTACCTTTGTCCTCTCCGAGACCATTTCTCCTTGACTCGCTCGCTCTTTCCACCGAATCTATGGTGAGTAAACAACTTGCCTCTGAACAACCTCTGAATGCTTCCAACAGCCAAGAATCCCTTCTGAAACAAACGACATCATCATTGACTATCTCCACGATGATGTGTCTACTTTGCGGCAATGTAGTCTTGTCTGCAAAGAGTGGCTTCCAGCTGCCAGGTTCCACATCTTTTCGGTAGTCCACCTCAGCCTTTACAGCATCGATCAGATGCTTGAAGTCGTTTTCCGCGCTGGGTCGCCTATACCCCAGTACATCCGCCACCTCTACATGATCGACAGCCAAGGTCGCGAATTTGATCGCAAATGGGTTAATGAAAAATTATCATTGGTCACCTTGAGCTCCATGACCTGCATCTCGTCCTTGGCGCTAGAGCAGGTCGACTTCTCGGGGCTCTCTGGTGCTACCATGGCTGCCCTACGTGGAATTACCGCTCGAGTCACTCGTTTGGAGCTCACATATGTCCGTTTTAAAGATCTAGACGGCTGTTTGGCTTTCCTGGGAGCAGCAGCCTCTTTGAGATCCCTCACCTCCTGCACCAGTTTCGAGGACAAAACCCGCAGTCCGCATCCAGTAATTGCCACCATCCTACCGGAATTGGTCGAGCTAGAACTGGAGAGCAATGACGATCCCCTCTTGTATCTTGTTTGTTCCACGAGCTCCCAGCCACGAATTCGAGCTGTGAGCCTGTATTTGAGCTCGGACAACATCTCAGCAGTGGCCAGCTTCCTCCGGCGCCTTGGCTCCTCGCTCACACACTTACATATTCAGTCATTTTCCTTCGACAAGACGCCGTCAGGTTTGTGCTTTCACAATTCTTCCCTGATCACTCACTGGCGTTAGATATGAATACACAAGGCATAGATCTCTCCAGAAATCCCAGCTTGAGGAACATCATCTTCGGGCCAAATTCCTCGCAGAGGATCGTCAAAATTCTCGGTACAGCAGCCCCATCCCTAGAGCGTGTCTATATGCAGCTCCCCCCAGACTATTTCGATTTCCCGAGCCTCAGCCGCATTTTCATGGGGGATGCCAGTGCCCTGCGACATACCAAGATTTTTTTATTCAATCTTGATCTTGGTACTCGCGATGCAATTGTTGGGTTGCTTGAAGATGTAACCAAGCAGCGAGGTCGCGTTCAAGTTCGAGATCACGAGATTTCGCTGCGCGACTTTCGACCCGAGTTCATGTAACTAGCTTCTACCTATATTCCTGAATGTTTAAAATTAAGTAAGAGTGTCGTCTCCCTTAATTCCGTGCATGTGCGCCGACAGTCTACGTACAGTTCATCCGGTCCAAGAACTCTCGAGAACCTCGTCTTGTGCTCACGGCTTCCTTCTTCAGTGTGTCTTCCTCGCACACTCTTCATCATCTACCCTTACACGTGCTCGCTGCACTCCGTTTCTCTCCGCATTCACTCTATTATTTCGTCCATACAAACTCGTGCGTTCACTCTCAGCAGCAGCCACGACACTCATTCTTTCACGACGCCTCTGGGAAACCTAGCCGCAGATCATTTTCATGTACGGCAAGGACGTCGAGTGATATGAGTTAGGTTCAATACGCACCGGGTAGCCCCTACACGTGGGAAGCCCGAGAATGCACTGTGCTTCCGACTCTTGTAAATCAGAGAAACGAGACAGTTTAGGCATATCGGAGGCAACAGAACGCTCAGCGGTATTTGGTAGCCGACTGTGGTCCGAGAACTCCGAGCTGGCCTTTGGCTTGACCTTCTATCGAAACTTTCTTCGTCGCTCCGTTGTTTCGGCGCGCTCCATCTTGCCTGGATTAAATCCGAACAGGCGCCAGACGTCAGTTACGACGCACAACGCCATTTCGTCCGGTTCCACCGTTATCCCCTCTTTGCTCTGTGGGCTCACAACGCGTTGGTCAACCCCCCCGCCTCCACATTACTAAAAATTTCAGCCGCGTCAAATTTCAACTCATTATAATCACCGCCAGACCTGAGTCCATAAAGTTATTCCTGGCGCTAGCTCTGACAGTTTTGGCCGCTGAAGTACTCCGGAATAGACCGGTCTCCATGAAGCATCGCCCCGATTATACCAATAAGGGCCTTCGTAATCTTAGGTGCGACGGACCTGTTCTAGGGTCAGCATTCTGCTGAACCGTCTGGATCTGATAGAGGCATTTTATCATTTTGGATTGGGCCACATGACAGGCGGACTTGCCAACATGCACACATTGTATCATAGAATTCGAAATCTCTAGCCGACGCTAATGCTCGCCAACTTCAAGGTTAGTGCGTGTGCAAATAGTAGATATATCGGTGGGCAGATGGCCCTCATTCAACTCGGGGTCAGGTTACAAGTCGGACTGGTATATTATTGTAATTATAACTTCTTTTTTTGCATCTTCGTGTGCAATCACGCCGCAAGGTCGTCCATATAGACGCTTTAACTATGAATGCGGCATGGCATAGAAATGGAATTTTGACAAGGACAGGTCACTGAAATTCAACCGGAAAAGTGCTACCATGCTATCATTACATCCGATCACCTTCTCCGACTCCCTCATCCCTCAGCGCGTAATTTTCGTCCACGGTGGTCCCCATGGGTAGTTCCTGCATCAACAAGCTGAAAAGAAAGCCCAACCCCGAGATCCCAATCATAGTCTGCCAAATAACAGCCATGCTCTCTGCGAACGCTCTCTGCACGTCCCTCCGAAGCGGGTCGTCGAGCTCCTTGATGGCGGGGATTGCGGCATACGCGATCTCGAGTCCCGGCGGAAACCGAGCAGTAAATGCCGGTGGAAGTTTTTTGAGCAACATATTCTGCGGCGTCGTGAGTGAGCGGAATAAATGTTTGTTTCCTGAACACGTACCTGCAGAATCGTACTCGAAATTGTGATACCCCATGTCTAACGATACCTCAAGTTTCGACTGTATCGCGGAACGCGTCACGCACCTGAAATAAAGCGCGAGTGAATGAAAATAACGCCAGAGCAGACGCAGCGCGGGTTTTGGGCAACGGGGCCAATATCGGGAAGATTGGAGCAGAGAACTGTTCGCAGGTGAAACCTTCAGCCGGGGGCCAGATAATAACGGCCAACGCACCAACATGCCTAGGCCCGCCGCGCCAAGAATCTGATAACCGACCCATTTCCCGACGCTGCTGTCCTCCCGAATGGTGCTGAACAGTCCGAACGCAACGATTGCGATGATCCATCCGGCCCAGTTCACCGGGCGATACCTTTTTGACATCGAGACCATGCTGCCGGCGAAAAAGGCGAACGGCGGGCCGACGAGGGAGCCGGGGAGGTAGTCGACTGCGGAGCGGATGGGCGACGCTCCGAAGCAGGCCTGGAAGAGCACTAGAGGTAATGAAGCCAGTAATTAAATCGCTTTGCGACCAATCGTACCAGGGAGATAATATATCACCGCTGAAAAATAATCAGAAAGAGAGTGGAGCGCAAAACAAACGACAGGTTACACATGCTGACGACAGAATGGGCTGCGGTGGCCAATAGGCTGTATGTATGCAGAACTCCGGGTTGAGTTCATAGACGAAAAATGGGCCGACTTACCCACTGAGGGACGTGCGATTGCTTACAATATCAATCGGGATAGTTGGGTGCCGAGGAACCTTGACCTCATAGACGACGAAGGCGCATAGAAACACGAGGCCAAGAATCAAAGGAGCGATGACCTCAACGGAGAACCAGGGATATCGGATTCCAGCCCAAGTCAGGCTGATGAGAGCGAGGCCGGTTCCTATCACAGCAATGAGGTTACCACTGTCCATAGTATTAGTAGTAGCGTCATTAAGTGGTAATGCACATCACACACATCCAATCCACCTGGGCCAGCTTGCTGTATACCGACCCCTCCGGCCGCCGGACAGAAAGATGCATCAGGACTAGTAAAAACGCGAGGGCCGTGAGGGGCAAGTTCAGGTCTGTCGGAAATAAAAGAGTGAAAAAGAGTTCGCTGAAAGGCAGCGATATCAATCACAAAATAACCACCGCCATGACGTTTTATTTTCGTTTGAGGATGATAACGCTCCGCCCTAAGTGATATCAGAAACGAAAAATTGAAAAGACAGAAGCTATACGATTGGCGGTCCGACGCTCTGCATGTCGTTCAAACGGAAGAATCGGCAGAAATTTAGCAATAGCTTACAGATGCGAACGCCCAAACCAAGCCGATCAAGCCCTGATATAAGCCACGCTCTGAGAGAGGGACCAAGTCGGCCACAAGGATTTGTGTCAGTGCCAGTATTCCGCCTCCACCGATGCCTGGAAGAAGGATAAGTTATAAGCTGAAGGAATGTCGGGTGCAGCGCAACCTTGGACAGCTGTAGATATTTCTCGTCAGCTAAATCCACGACCAAAAACAGACATACCTCTGGCACCAATCATCATATTCTGCCGTGGAAGTAAACGGAGAGAACTAAGGGAATCTGAGCGTATATCGACGTACCATGTGCTGGGAAGCGCCGGCCAACGCACTACCGATCGCAAAGAATGAAATGCATAAGAGCATAATTGGTTTCCTTTACGAGCGAACGTCGGTAAGAAGGAAAAGGACCAAAGGAGGAGGATGCGTGCCTTCCGAACGCATTTGCGAGACTGCCACTCAAAGGAATAAATGCCGTGCTGGCCATGGCATAGGCAGCACCAACCTATAGACAGAGAGCTGGGTATACTGCCTGAGCGTGAAGGGAAATAATAAATACCCAGATGTAATCCCCGTTGGTGTCATTTAGCGCAGTAGCGATGGTAGGCAGGGCAGTCCCGAGGGCAGTCTGATCCAGTGCGCTCAGAAAGCTCGCGACCATGATGGCGAGGAAACTCATCCAAAATGCTCGGGTTTTTCGGGGTGGGTGGGCTCCCAATGGGTCGACGTGCGAGTCCTGCATCGGCTGTTAGGTGGTTCTGGCCAACTCGGAGGAAGCAAAGGACAGAAGGGGACGGATAGCACGTCATTCTGACACGCCCCAGTATCTTGAGTCGGAAACGGTATTCAACTCGGCGTAGTAAGCGATGATTGCCGCCTTCAGAGTTCGCCGCTGTCGTAAGAAGTAGCTTCACTCGACTGCTTGGTATCTCCTCGGTATGCCTGGGCCCTCGAAGGCAAGTCATCGATCACGAAGACGATGTCAATATCCGAGGAAATGTTGGTGGAAAAGGAAACGGAAAATTGGGACGACCAAGAATGACTTGAAAATATTCCGAAGAGTGCAGGGGAAATTCTCTTCTTCGACTTGAGAGCGGGCGGGAGTTGGGTGAAAGCTGAAAGGCGACTATTTTCAAGGAGTGCCAGTGTCCCTGAAGTGAGGTTGGCTTGCAAGAAGATGCTTCGGAAGTTCAGTGGCGAATATCGAATTGATCTCAAAAATCAAACATGCCGTTTGAGCAAGATGCCACCGCGAAGTGGTGGAGATGAAACAAAGAGTTATCAGCTTGCGTATGTGTGGCTACAAGCTCTTCCGGCATCGCGGCGTGATCGGCATCGCTTCTTTGCTTTGACCGCCAACTCCGTCGAACTCGAACTGGACGCCAGGACCAGTACTAGTATAGCTATTTGGCTTGAATCCAATGCCTTAGAGAAGCTAATCCACCCAAATCCGACGCTTTTCACAGTCAAGTCGCCATATTTCACGACTCGGGAGATGGTTTCGTCCAGTGGTGCCTCCAATCAACCCATGCTCAAACTTTACGTTGCTTCAACCCACTATTCATACAAGTTGCGCTACATAAAAAATACATGAACTTCAAGGGAAGAGGATACGACTCTGCACACGACACGAGCATTCCACCGACCTCCGAATACCAACGTCTTCGAATCACACGCGCCAAACTGGCTGAGCGGCCGTCCGTTTCGCACCCGGAGCCACTGAGGGAGAGCGCGGAGCAGGTACTGTCGCTGCCGGGTCCTTAGAGGAGCGTCGGTTCTGGCGCTTGAGCCCGCTCGAAATGGTGTCAACCGCCGACAAGTCGCGTATCCGGGTGCGCGCGCCGCTCGTCTTGTTCTTGCGATTAGCGCTCCCTTCCTGCTTGCTGATGATGCGCTCCTGCTCTGCGTTTTCCCAGACCTGTGGCTCCTCCTCCCGCTCCTCGTCGCCCTCGTCGATGACGGTCAACATGAGATGGTGCGGGTCCGCCGCCCACGTCCACGCCACTTCCTCGAGGAATGCGCGCGACAGCCCGCCCGTTTCGCGTCTGTGGGCCCGGGGTGCTCCTCCGTGGCCTGCTGCGTCACATCCAAACGAAACGACACCCATCCCATCGAACGGCGAGCCGTCGGGCTTGAAGAGGCCGCTGATGCCGAGGCCAATTGGAGTTGCGGGCGGCGGCGGGAGGTTGAACGAGGTGTCGGATTCGGACTCGTCGTCGGCGTCCTGGTCCTCAGATGTGGTGGATGTGTCGCTGATGAGGGAGATGTCGAAGGAGGAGTCTGGTGTGGGTGCGATGGCATCGAAGACTTCGAGCGCATTGTTCACGTCGGCGACGGTATCGACGTCCCCGGGAAGACTTGCGGCGGTAGTGATTGGAACGTCTCGCACGGGGGAAGGAGTGCGGGCGCGAAGTGGTTGGCACGCGTGCACGGGCGACGAGTGGGTGATCTTCACATCAGCTAGACCCTGCCAGACGGTGTCAGCCTCTTTTGCATGAATGAACCGGGGAGGTAAACCTGCCTTGAGTCCGAGTTCTTGGCACCCTGCCCTCCGGCGTAGAATCATGCCACTGCTCGGGCCATCCCAACTCCAGTATCCTTCGATTGCGCTGCTGGGACGCGGGCGCACGCCTGTAGAGCTGGCTGGACGAGTGTGGTTGTGTGCGGCGGCGCATTCGGCGGAGACGTCGGGGTCGCTTTGGCTACTCGATAGTGCGAGAGCAGTGTACGGGAAGAATATGCGCGAGAAGGGGCCGAGTAGGGCGGTGGTGAAGTTGGCCATAGGTAGCAGAGTGGAAGGGATAGGATATAGGAATGTGGTGGTGTGGAAGAGAAAGAGATCGAGGCATATTTTCCGCTTTCGGAACTAAAATGGAGGTTGACTGACATGTGGCTGACATTGGAATGAACTTGAATGAGATCACGCGAACGTGCCCTATAGAAATAATTTCCAACAGTCTTCACGAGGGCAAAAGAGTGCCCTTTCTCGTGATAACGGACGACCGAACTAAGTTGCGCACCAAACACGCGATCACGTGCTCAAAAGGTCGACCGGAAATGACGCGTTTGAACCTCGTTTAACTTATGTCTCGCGGGCGGAGGCGGAAACAACACAAATAAATCTTGTTCAGTTATACGCGCCATTGTGACTACCAGATCAAAGAATATGCCACTCTGCACGTTGGCGAGTTTCGTTGGGAGCCTGTAGCCGTCGTGTCCAGCCACTGTACCCCATTTAAATTATGCGGTGGATGTGGAGGGATACGCTGCGTTGTTTCTAGGCATTATTTCAAGCTCCAGAGAGCTCTACGAGAAAAATAAATTCTATAGACGAAAGAAATAACCCAGTAAAGCTGCTATCTTGCTGATACAATGCCGAGAGGGTGGGAAGCTTTCCCAAGTCCAACGATGACTCTGATCCCGATGTCCGGTATCACCCATAAATTCAGACTTCAAAGTAGGTATATATCTCTTTGAGGATGATGGAGTGCTCATCCTCTACGGCTTTACGCCTATTGAAAGCCAGTGAGGATACGGTTGCGGTACTGAAAGAGTATCAAAGATGACAGACCGTATATTCCCTTTCTCCGTTGTTCTAGGAAGGCTCCCAGACCTTACAGAAACAATCTGCACCGCGCTCTCAATCCGTTCATGTACGATCAGTCTGCTATTGAACCCCGCAATACGGTCAATGATAACGGCTTTCAACACCCCCTCGTCTTCGGGCGAGTTGACCGGTTGAATGGGCTCCACGAAGAGGACGACACCTGGTTTGTAGTGCCCGACGATAACGCAGTTCTGTACGAGGTCTGCACAGCTGAAGAGGACATGGTCTTCAATGGACCTATGCTCAATTGAAAGTTGAGCCAGGTTTAATTCAATTTGGTGTTGCTAGACCACGAAGAAGAGGGGAGGAGGACGTACTTGGTATCACAAAAAGCGGAGTATTTCCCGGTTTTGATCCAGTCGTCATTTCGCCCACCTATCGGGCATTCAGGTTCACTGGGAGATAACAAACGCAACCCCACTTACGAAAACAGTATAATCCGGGTTGTGTTTCCTCGAATAAATCCCCCGTGATATGCCCGTCCGACCGATTTCGGACGGAGGGTGCGGGCAATTGTCTGCCTCTGCCGGGACGAACAAATCAAACAACTGCCCGCCCTGCGTGCGCTGTTCGGCATCGCCGTCCAGGTGGGTGTGGTCCATGCCTTTAGCGGGGATGAACTTGCAGTCAATACCTTTGATCACGCGCATGCCAGGGAGGATGCCTTTTTCGGCGAGGGGGGAGACGAGGCACCCAGCTGTTTCCGTGGTGGCATATAACGCCTGTTCGAGTTGATATCAGCAGCTGCGCACCATAATCCATATAATAGGAACTGATTCACCGTAACAGGAATGCCCTGCTCCACCGCCCACCCCTCGTCTTCCGGATTCAAACTTGCGCCCGTATAGTGGATCTGCCCCATCCCCTGCAGCGCCCCGAGCACAGTCACATTGCCCCGCGCGATGCTCAGGAGTTTAGAGAACCATGGCGCGTAGAGGATCATGGCGTTCAGGCCTTCGTTAACCATGGCGAGGAATTCGTCGACGTCAAAGTCTGATTTCGAGGTTTGGATGAGGGAGTGCCCGGAGTAGGAGAGTAGCTGATTGCTGGGAATCAAAATTCAGCGGTTATGGTAGTCTTATCGAACACGGGACGTACTAGTAGCGGACCCGATATTTGAAAAGAAACCTATTTGATCCTCAGTCACTGGCAATGGGGACGCAAAAAAGCTGAAAGTGCAACCAACCGAGATTGTTAACCATCAGTGGTTGGCCATCCGGATAACACTGCATGAGATTCGGCCACTGCACCTGCGCCTGGCATTTCAACCACCGGTGCGTCTCGGGCACAGGCTTGGGGACGCCGGACGTCGTCCCGCTCGTGTGGAAGATCAGCGCGATATCATCCGGGGTCACATCAGGCAGCGCCGGGAGGGACGACACCGCTGGGAGGATGCTTAACTCGGGAATAACCACAGACTGGATAGATCTGGCTCCTGTGTCGGTGATATCGACGCGGGCGGCAAATTCGGGGGCATACAGAAGTGCCTTCCCCCCGGATTTTCGAAACAGGTCGCGGATGATGGGGACCGTCGCATTGGCGTTGAGGACTTGAGGGACGAACCCCGCGCGTGAGAGACCGTAGATGTGAACTAGGTCCGAATATTCGACGCCAGTGATCCTGGTTCGTTTGAGGCTATAGTTGCATTCTGCCAATTAAGCAGGGAATTTACCAAAGACCGACGACGTCGTTCTGATTGAGACTGAGTGCGCTGAGATGTTCAACCCAGTAGGCAGCAGAACGTCCGAGATCCTGCTGAAAGGTCTCGTATGACCGGGAAATCCACTGTGGCGGCGATTCAGAGCTTTCGGAATGGATCAGTTCCTTGACAAGCGTTCGGGAGCGGTGTTTCGCGAGCGCCTCGAGCACCCAGGTCATGAAGTGCGCCATGTGGAGCCTTGGCAGTCGGGGGTATGGATTTGAGGCCGTGTCAACAGAGGCGCATGGGCAGCTAGGCTTTTATATATAATATCTGACTTCAAGTCGGAGAGAAGTGTACAGCCGGGGTGGTATTTTCGGCGCAGCATCGAACTCTTGACATATGACATATGTGGCGGATGTGGGGAACAGATATCGCATAGAACTAGGCGACGTAGCTCGTCGTGGGGGTTTTATGTAACCAGAGCCGCTGCAGGTGAGAATGTTTGGACGTCGGTAATATTCTGGTATGATGGGCCAGATGACAAGCGGTGTAGTCGTTTTCGAAGTGCACAACAAGTCGCATCGCGGACATTTTATGGACGTCGACACGTCCAAGCTGCCTTGCAACCGTCTTCCAATTGACTAGTACAGTCAAAGTCGGGGTCCACCACTCTCACGACCGTGTGAGTCACGATCATGATGTTCCTCTCACTGCCGACTCAACGCCGAACGGTGGTTAAGCATTGAATCCAGTCTTGAGCTTCTGATAGTTCCTGCGACCACATGATAATGAGATTGGGGATGGCTTCAGAGAGTTAGCGTCCTACCAAACGCACCACGACTGTGAAAGGTGTGGTCAAGGAGTCATCGCTAGCCCATGCCGCCACGTGCCAGTCTGATGAGCCTCTGATGCCGCCGCCACTACCCCCGGGAATGTGCCGAAGTCTGCCGTGTTCAACTTAGTTTTTAAACGAGTACACAATGCCCCGGAAAGAACAACCTCCACGCTCGAATTCCATAACTTCTACTAAGTAGTCTAGATGCCACTGCAAACGAGCCTAGTACATACATACATACAACTGTTTTGCCGTTCTGATCATACACCACATCCACCCACCGGAAGTTCACCGCCTCTATCGCAAACACACAGGTTAGCGCACAATAAAAATAAGCACAGGCTCCTTGCAACTGAAAATATGCACATTGCCTTGCGCTGCATTCAAAAATGTACACAGGTGCTGCTTACCGAGAAAGTTCACGCCCATACAGACTGAACATAAAAGAACCAGTCCCAGAGGCGTCAGATCTCGAAGACAGTCGTTCGATCAGTTATTCAGATGCCCTATTGATCGACTATCATCAATACTCAGAATAACGACTGGGTCGCGTCTATTTCGCATCCTGCAACCGCAGCAGAGAAAATCTTTAATTTAATTTTAAATTCACCACCTCGGTGCCCACATATAAATATTACAGCACAGTAAGCATGTCTTAACTTGACTAATGCCCCCCATATACTGAGGCAGTTGACGGAATATTCCATATTTTGGGCACTAGACTTGGAATCCCGCATTTTATTGTCAAGAAAGTCAGCGAGAAAGATTTAAATATGGTGTCGAGACCACTCAACGAGCTAGGGTATGCCAAAATCGGCCAGAACGTGAAACCCATTCCCACTTCCTAGAAGCTAGATGTTGAGTGTATGAGTCGCAAGGACAGATGACTTCAGAGCTCCAGTGTGGACAGGCGAAGAACATATCGAAGATGTTTCAAAGTGGAACATCTGAACCCACAAAAAATTTGAACTTCTCTGAGTTCTGCAGGCCATTGTCGTTCGCCCAGACATCCCGTTTCCCTTACACATATAACTTAAAATCCAGTCCCAGGCATATACCATGTACAACCTCTGGGCCAGTACTGTTCTGGGTGAACAGCCAAGAATGAATGCCTGAACCACCAGAGCTTGATCAAATTTTCCATTCCAGGGTTTGAGGAGAGCGTGACGAGCGTCTAGGAAAGCAAGAGGCACTGTTTAATTGACATTCTGTGATCTCGGGTCTGTTCAAATCTGCCCCGATATTGATCCAAACAGAAACATCTTAACGAGGGCGAAAAATGCCCTTTCTCGTGACAACGGACGACCAGCTTAGTAAGTTATGCCGACACACGATCACGTGCTCAAATGTGTACCGGAAATGACGCGTTTGAACCTCGTTTGTCTCGCGGGCGGAGGCGAAAACAGCACAACTAGATTCTTGTGAAATTATCCGTGCCATTGTGACTGTCAGATTAAAGAATATGTCACTCTGCATATTGACGAGTTTCTGTAGCAGTCGTTTCCGGTCGTTCTCAGCCACTGTACCCGATCTGAATTATGGAGTGAAGTGATAGGCTGCGTTAGTTCTGGGCATCATTTTAGAATTCGGAGAGTTCTACAAGAAAAACGCAGTAACTAAATTCTATAAAGCTGCTATTTTATTGACACAATACGGAGAGGGCGAAAAATCTTCGCAAGTCCGATCATGACTCTAATCCCGATGTCCGATACCAACTCTAATTTGGATTCAGACTTCGAGGTGGGTGTATATCTCTTTGAGGATAATAGAGTGTTCATCCTCTACGGCTTTACGCCTATTGAAAGCCAGTGAGGATGCGGTTACGGTTACGGTGCTGAAGGTGTATCAAGGATGACGGACCGTATGTTCCCTTTCTCCGTTGTTCTAGGAAGGCTCCCAGATTTTACAGGAACAATCTGTAGCGTGCTCTCAATCCGTTCATGTACGATCAGTCTGCTATTGAACCCTGCAATACGGTCAATGATAACGGCTTTCAACACCCCCTCGTCCTCCGGGAAGTTGACCGGTTGTATGGGCTCCACAAAGAGGACGACACCGGGCTTGTAGTGCCCTACAATAACGCAGTTCTGCACGAGGTCTGCGCAGCTGAAGAGGACGTGGTCTTCAATGGACCTATGCACAATTGAAAGTTGAGCCAGGTTTAATTAAATTTGGTGTTGCTAGACCACGAAGAAGAGGGGGGAGGACGTACTTGGTATCACAAAAAGAAAAGTATTTCCCGGTTCTGATCCAGTCGTCATTTCGCCCACCTATCGTGGATTCAGGTTCACGGAGGAAAAACGAAATGCAACCTCGCTTACGGAAACAATATAATCCGGGTTGTGTTTCCTCGAATAGATCCCCCGTGATATGCCCGTCCGGCCGATTTCGGACGGAAGGGTGCGGGCAATTGTCCGCCTCCGCCGGGACAAATAGATCGAACAGCTGCCCGCCCTGCGCGCGCTGTTCGGCATCGCCGTCCAGGTGTGTGTGGTCCAGCCCTTTAGTGGGGATGAACTTGCAGTCGATGCCTTTGATCACGCGCATGCCCGGGAGGATGCCTTTCTCTGCCAGGGGGAGACGAGGCAGCCGGCTGTTTCCGTTGTAGCATATAACGCCTGTTCGAGTTCGAGTTGGTAGATCAGCAGTTGGACACCATAATCCATACGATGGGAACTGATTCACCGTAACAGGAATCTCCTGCTCCGCCGCCCATCCCTCGTCCTCCGGATTCAAACTCGCGCCCGTATAATGGATCTGCCCCATCCCCTGCAGCGCCCCGAGCACAGTCGTATTGCCCCGTGCGATGCTTAGGAGTTTCGAGAACCACGGCGCGTAGAGGATCATGGCGTTTAGGCCTTCGTTGACCATGGCAAGGAACTCGTCGACGTCGAAGTCGGATTTCGAAGTTTGGATGAGAGAGTGCCCGGAGTAGGAGAGGTAGCTGATTGCTGGGAATTCAACACTCAGAGGTTACGGTGATCTGATTGAACACGGTAGTACGCACTAGTACCAGACCCGAGATTCGAAAAGAAACCTAGCGGATCTTCAGTCACTGGCAATGGGGGCAGGGTGAAAGTGACGTTTTGACGTTGCACTGACGTTTGACTGACGCTGTGACGTTTTCCGTTGACGCGGATCGGCGGTTTGATTGACGCAGCAATGTCACACTGACGCAGGGTCACACTCCAGTCATATAGTGGGATTCCATACTTATTGACGCATGCAACATTACACCGATGCACAGGCACCCACCCACAAACATACGCCACCATTTTACACCCACCACATGCTGGTACCTAGAGACTCCTCCTAGCAGTCTTCAGCGCCGCACTGGGACATGCACTGAACTGAACTGAACTGAGCTGAAGTTCTAATGGTTGCCGTACCTGGCCATAATGACTACGCGGCTGGACTCTAGATAAAATGGGAAGGGGCAAGCATTGTGAAGCTCATTTCTCACACTGTCTCGCACAAGTTGTCTCTTGCTTTTAATTCATTATATCCAACTCTGAAATTTTGTGCAATTTATGTTTCTCAAATATCAACGCCTCGTTCGGCGCAGGGTATCGCGGGGATGTACTGTACTTTACTTCATAGATTAAAATAAAGGCCGATGCAATTTGTCTGCACTGAACCATTTTCTTCACACACCTCCGCTCAGTTCTTCAACGTAATACACATCCAGAGCCAAAAGTTTGACTTGCCGTGGATTTGACCCCGAACTGCGTGCCAAATGCAAAAAAAAATATCTAATTGACCTCGAATTGGCCTTGATATCCATGAAATGTCACTCATAACCAAGTCAGAACAAATAATCAGTCGGAGGTTCTGTGAGGCAGTATGAATGACGCGGGTTCATACAGGCATGACTAGGTTCAGCCTTTCGATTGAATGTTTTCAATGGAAGTGAATTGGGAATTTGGAGCACCTGGAATGTCAAGTAGCCTGAAGTGAGCCAATAATGGCCTGCGGCTTGACGGTAGTAGTCAATTTGTGTAGATCCCCGATCAGCTGAATTCATTATTTGGTCGAGTTCATTGGCCACACCGTCGGAGTTTGGACCATGGTTGTATTTGAATACAGTCGGACTCACGGTGTAGGTCGCTTCACCGTGCAGTGATTTTTTGACGTCCGCGTGGACCGCAAAGTGTTCCTGAACTGAAGAATATTTGTCAATAACTCGGCTGGGGGCCCACGTTTCAAATAACGGGCTCACTCCTCTTACCATGCCCCACAGGCAATATAT
Source organism: Mycena leptocephala (assembly GCA_029378395.1). Classification (NCBI taxonomy): domain Eukaryota; kingdom Fungi; phylum Basidiomycota; class Agaricomycetes; order Agaricales; family Mycenaceae; genus Mycena; species Mycena leptocephala. Next base: position 106,999 of record JARJLF010000319.1, on the reverse strand, counting down.
TAGAGTAATTTTACTTGCTGATTCAGAATACCGTTGGTAGATGCGTCAGTCAGCGTCAGTGCAATTTTGACGCAGAGTGGCTGTGCACTGACGCAGAGCGACGTAGCATTGACAATGGCCAGCATACACATCGGTGAAGTAGGGATTCGGCTGGCAACTGAGTTCTCAGGATGACCAGCATTCGATTTGGGTAAATTAAACCAAAAGGAAACCATTCGTGGAGTGTGGAGGTTGAACCGTGGAAGGTTTATTGTCGCTGTCTAGACAAAAACAAGTTGAAAATGTAAAGGATGCCCTTTATGTTTGGGGTTTTTCTCTTGTATTAATCGCAGGATGGTACACAGAACCCATAATTGAGTCTCTTTGACGGTCCGGGGTAATATTGCAGTCTAAGCACTCAAGATGCTATTTCTGGCCCTATGACTATTTCCTATATAACTTAGTTAGGGTGGACATCCCTGGGTTGCAGCGGTTGCCCGGCATTACTAGAGCTCCATTATAGTCGTTCAATACATTAATCTCAAAGTCCATCTATGATGCGTCAGTCAACGTCAATGTACAACTGACGCAGGGTGGCTGTGCATTGACGCAGAGCGGCGCACATACTGACGCAGATCGGCGCAAACAGTTGTAAAGTGTGCATGCTCAGCCGGCGGACTCTTTAAGCCGACTGTCACTCATTATGAGTGTACTCGAGTGCTTTGAGACCTAGAAATCTCGAAACGAAAGATTCTAGGAAAATCCAACCAGCCTCAATAACACCGTTAGCATGCGAATGATAGCGTCGCAAATTGTTTTCGACATGGATTAATAATGCATCCTTGTCCTGCAGGAGCACAGTTCAAAACAAAATAGATCAATAGGAGGGCCAAATATAATGTTGAGGTCAACCATAGAAAGCTTGTGCCCATTGGCAATGCTGTCACAGACAACATCGAGAGGGCGGCTGAAGTGAGATCGGATTGGATTGTGTCTACGCACATCGTCAAAACACTGGGAGCATAGTGGCAGAGTAAGGTGGTAGCCCAGAGGGTGGTCAGAGTAACATTGAGCGGCCGCGGCGGAACATCGGAGCATACAAAGTTGAGGTTGGCAGAGACGTTCAAGTTGAATTGACTATGGTGACGTGGACAGGTCACACTGACGCTGGGTCACGGCGCAAGACCGGCGCAGATTGACGCATATTGACGCAAACAAAAATTGCAACTGACGCTGCAAGGCGCAGGGTTGACGTTGGAAGGCGCTGGACTGACGTTGAAAATCGGCGCACACCAGCGCAGTGACGCTTGTGACGTTGTGACGTTGACGTTTCACTGACGTTGATTGACGTTGCACAAACTTTTATTTGACTTTTTTAACACCCTTACCACCAACTATTTGCATCTCTTATGGTGCCAAAGGATGTGTTAACTACCCCCACAGGTGCCCATGAAAGCTTGGAGGTCAAGGACCGCACTTAAGTACAGTTCAACCACTGACGCAAATCCAACTGACGCAGACTGACGTTGCATGCGTCAAACGTCAGTGCTGCGTCAAAATATCCTTGCCCTGGCAATGGGGGACACAAAAAGCTGGCCCACCGAGATTGTTCACCATCAGTGGTCGGCCATCCGGATAACACTGCATGAGGTTCGGCCACTGCACCTGCGCCTGACTTTTCAACCACCGGTGCGTCTCAGGCACAGGCTTGGGCACGCCGGACGTCGTCCCAGTCGTGTGGAAGATCAGCGCGATATCATCCGGGGTCACATCAGGCAGCGCCGGGAGGGAAGAGACCGCAGGCAGAGTGCTCAGCTCGGGTATAACCACAGACGGAATGGATTTGACTTCCATGTCCGTGACATTGACGCGGGCGGCAAATTCAGGAGCATATACAAGTGCCTTGCCCCCGGTTTTTCGAAACAGGTCGCGGATGATGGGGACAGTCGCGTTGGCGTTGAGGACTTGAGGGACGAACCCCGCGCGTGAGAGGCCATAGATGTGAACCAGGTCCGAATATTCGACGCCTGTGATCCTGGGTTCGTGTGAGGCTATAGTTGAACACCGCCAGAGCGATGAACACGGCAGAGAACTTACCAAAGACCAACGACGTCGTTCTGGTTGAGACTGAGTGCGCTGAGATGTTCAACCCAGTAGGAAGCAGAACGTCCGAGATCCTGCTGAAAAGTTTCGTATGACCGGGAAATCCACTGTGGCGCCGATTCAGAGCTTTCGGAATGGATCAGTTCCTTGACAAGCGCTCGGGAGCGGTGTTTCGCGAGCGCCTCGAGCACCCAGGTCATGAAATGCGCCATGTGGAGCTTTGGCAGTCGGGGTTATGGATTTGAGACCGTGTCATCAGAGGTGCATGGGCAGATAGGCTCTTATATCTTCAAGTGGGCGGGAAGTGCACAGCCGGGGTGGTATTTTCGGCGCGGCATCGAACTCTTGACATATGTGTCGGATGTGGGGAATAGATATCGCAAAGCACTAGGCGACGCAGCCCTTCGAGGGACGTTTTAGAGAATGTCAGTGTTTGAACGTCGGTAATGTTTCGCCAGATGACAAGCGATGTAATTATGCACCCCAACTTGTCGAATTCCGGACATTTTTTGGACGTCGACGTCCAAGCTGCCTTGCAACCATCTTCCAATTGACTGCTACAGTTATTGGGGAGGAGGAATCAGGATGCTCTTCTGCCAGTCAAAATGGGCTGAGTCAAGATACTGTATCATTTCAACCAAGTGTTCATGGGTGTCACGCATCACCTAAGGTGTTCACTATCTTAGGGTTCATTTCTCGGCAATCATGGAGAAATTCACACATAGTAGTCCGGCTATTGCCGGAACGCATTTTCTTTGCATTTTTGAGCCTATTTGGGCCCAAAAATGTCGTTGTCAACGTCACCTGCGTCCCAAGTGTTCACTTCAAAGGGCTGCGTCACGCGTCACCTGAACACTTGGTCAAAATGATCCAGTACTCCTCCCTGCCGACTCAACGGCGGTTAGGCATTGAATCTCGTCTTCGGCTTCTGATAGTCCATGCGACCACATGATAATGACCGGACTTGGGGATAGTTAGCGCCCTGCCAGACGCACCACGCCCGTGAAAGGTGGGAACAGAGTTCCAACTTCCATTGTTAACCCATGCCGCCACGTGCCAGTCTGATGATCCGGAGAATGTGCCGAAGTCTGCCGTGTTCAACTTGGTTCGAATGAGTAGACATCACTCAGGAAGGAACCTGCACACCCAATTCCGGACATTCTACTAGTCTACATGGCACCAGAAACGAGAGCCCGGTACACACATACATACATACATTCATACATACAACTGTTTTGCCGTTCTGATCACACATCCTGTTTCTCCACATCCACTCCCTGGCTGTGCCCAGTCTGCGCCTGTCCATCAGCATCCACACCCGGCTCCGCGCTCTCTCCCTCTCTCACTCCCACTCCCGCCCCCGCCCGCGGCTTCTCCTCAACCCGATCCCACTTCTTATCCGTCGTCGTCCGGAGCGGGATATCCTTAATCAACACCATAGTGCACAGCCCCACCCCCGACAGCGCGAGCATCGCAATCCACACGCGCTGCAGGCTGCGGAAGAACGCATCCTGCACCGCGGCCTTCGTCGCCGGGGGCATGTCCGGGATGAGCGGGACGATGGTGTATGCGATCTCTGTGCCGGGCGGGAGCGCGAGGCCGCTGAGGACGGATGGCGGGATGCGCGCCTTGAGGCTGTTTTGCAGGATTGCGCCGGCGATGTTGACGCCCCAGGCCTGGAGAGGATGGGTGGATATATGTATTAGATTAACGAGGAGATATGGATGGATATGAATAGGAGACTTCACCTGTGAGAATACGCGGACGAAAGTGAGCAGTGCCACGGCGGCGGCGTTGTCAGATACATCGAGCGGTGCGAGGATGACGAACTAGTGGTATTTTTAAACATATGCATTACATCCCATGGAAGGTGGGAGGAATATTAATTGTTGAACTCACAGTAGTCGCGTAGACAAGCCCCATCCCAATCCCCATGATAAGCTGATCGACGACAAGAACGACGACCGCTGCGCGTGCCTTGGTCGAAACGAGGAGCCCGACGCCGAGGACGAGAAGGCACCAGCCGATGAAATTCTGCACGCATCCGCGAATCAACTCTCAACTCCGCGAACGGATAAAGGACAGAAAGGAAACGTGACGCACAATAAGCCGGTACTTCCCCGTCTTGGCGACGAGGATGCTCTGCACGGTCGCAGATGGGGAGATCGTCAGCACTAAAGGGAGCAGGTAGAGCCCCGAGGCGATCGGGCTCGCTTCGCGCACGGATTGGAACCAGGTCGGTCTGGATTTGGGTTTAAACTGAGACCTGAGTAACGGTGAAGAGAAATTGGACATACAAATAAACTGCACGGAAAGACGGGACGTGAGTTAGTAAAGTACATATTATGGATTTGGATCGGGGCAAGATGGACGATGGACTTACAACCTACGCCCTGGATGACCATTCCTTGGATGAAGGTTGCGACGTATCTGTCGAATGATAATACGTTATCGAACGTGATTCCAAGGAAAAGATGAGGAGCAACTCGGACATACCCCGCAAAACTAGTCCGATTCGACAACACCCTCATCGGCACCTGCACACACGCGTCAAGCTGTCATTCAAAAAAAGCACCTAATAAACAAGACGCACGGTCGGCTGCACCGGCCACCTCGACTCGTAATACTGCGCACCGATGAGGCCACAGAGGCCGAGGACGAGAGGGACGAGGACGCGCGGGGAGGACCACGGGTAGCGCAGGCCGCCCCAGGTGAGGGCGAGCATGCAGGAGGAGGCAGAGGCCATGATCAGCGCGTTTCCGCTGTGGATAAAAAGTTTGAAATAGTAAATTGTCAATGGCGGGCCCGTGCAAGAGAATGGGCACGGGCACGTACAGCCAGTCCACACGCAGGAACTTCTCGCGGAGGCTTTCACGCGGGGTGTGGAGGCGGAGTAGGAAGACAACCACGGTGAAGGTTATGCCGGAGAGTGGAAGGTTGAGATCGAGTCCGCACCAAATTCGTCACTTCGTTACTTCGGTTAAATTCGTATAACTTCGTCAGTTTGATGGCATTCAATGAATGTTCGTGAGTTCAGCGAAATTTCAGCCAAAGCTCGTCACTTATCGCTAGCCCATTGAAATTTCGTCACTTTATGTACGTTGAACCTCCTACCGCAAACTACCAGTGGGGGAGTTAGATAAAAGTTCATGTTTTCAATGGGAATACAATGGTCCAACAGATGTGCGATTGCAGCGCTGAAATATATGTAGGTGCGAAAATATGTAAGGTAGGTGAGTACATGATTATGATTACTTAGTGCGGATGCTGCGGTGGCCGTTAATCAGCGATGGTGTCGAGGAGCAAGCACTCCTATGCGGAGTAGAAGACGGCTCCCCGATGCGTGCCGTTGCCAAGTCGCTGCGGTGCGACGGAGTCTCCGGCCGCAACGCGGTGTGATGCGATGCGCAGAGGCTATTTATTCAAGCGCGACACCGGTGCCAACGACATCCACACGTCTAGTTCCAGTCCTCTGCGCCTCGCGCCGCTTTTGCCCGAGGTCGTGCATCATGCAGGCCATGGAATACCAAAACAACCGCTTACCGGAGAAGTGGCCTTACCATGCGGAATCAACCCCCCCGCCTATTCCTGCATGATTCCGGGTGAAGCAGATATCGATGCTGCTCTTATCACGGTGTGAGTGTTGTGTCCATGTCGGGTATGCGGCATGGAAGGGAGTGTCATACACGCACCACGGTATACACGCACCACGGTGATGAAAGCTCTGTATTGGATGTCGGCGCGCGTTGCCAGCGATCCCGCAGATTCCTTGCGCAGGCGCGATGATCGTGATAGTGGTAGAAGGGAAAGGTTGAACGTGCTACGTGATGTTCAACATCAGATGAACTGTGAGCTCACGAAAGCTCACGAACTTTCATTAGAATTTACTCCCCTGACGAGCTTTCACAGAAAATCATTGGAAGTGACGAACTTTTCCTAAATGCGATCAAAGTGACGAGGTTTCGTCAAAATAAGCGAAGTAACGAAGTGACGAAGAAGGCTACTACCCGTTGAGATCTGGTTCCGTTTGTGAGTGACCGCTGATCGCGACCAAATAATCCACGCACAGAACAACCAGCGCCAAGACGCCTTTTGGGACAGACTGCCCGCTATGAGGGGTCCGAGGATTCCCCCAGCGGACCAGATGCTGCAGTAAATCATGTGAGACTGAGTACAACCCGAGATATAGTGGCGAGATGGAGCGGACGCACATTCCTGTGATGGCGTAGAACTTGCCGCGTTCGCGCAGAGCGACGAGATCTGCAACGACGATCGACGTCAGCGATTGCACGACGCCTCCGCCGGCACCCTGAACCACTACAATATGAACCATATGCCGTCAGAATTGTACTCCAGCAAATAAATAGCTCCCGGCTGACCTCGGCCGGCTATGAGAGCGCCCATTGTCGGGGCAGACCCCGAGATCGCGGACCCGGCGGCGAACAGAATGATGCCGACGAGCAGAACGGGACGACGGCCAAAGATCTGGGCCATGTTGCCGCTGATGGGGATGCACGCGGCGGAGGAGAGGGTGTACGCCGAGGCGACCCAGGTGAAGTCGCCCCCGTTGAGGTCATGCACGATGGTCGGCGCAGCGGTGCCGATACCGCCCTGTGCATATTAATGGATATAATTAACTGGCAGAGGGAATACGAACGAGGTCCAGAGCAGAGAGGAGAGTGCAGAAGCATAGGGCCACGAAGATCAGCCAAAAGCGAGTGCTTCGTTTGCTCTTGGTTGGGGCTGCAACATCGATCGTGGTGCTCTCTGGGGACGGCTCTGTTGCGCTTGACCTAGAATGGAGCTCAGAGTCAGCCATCGTGGGTTCCTTGGGTTCGAAAGGCTACTATATCACCTAGAGTCGCTGGCCTGAGTCAATGATGTCTGGGCTGTGGCCGGAACAACGTGCGGATGATGATAATGCCAATGCAAGGCAGCATGCGGGAACCGGGTTCTGCACAGCCTAGTACGTGCCGTAGAATGCGTCAAAATAGAGGAGCTTCTCTAAGATTCTAGATGAGAACCAAGCACACGACTCGCAGGAGTACTATTGATTCTCTTGGATTCGAAGAGTGTTGATCACAAATGTCAAAATGGGCCTTCGAAATCCATCTGCAGCCACCGAATGATAGGACTGTTTAGAGAAATGATGCGCGCACTGCGGCGCGCGATGCATAACCTTGAAGAATAATAATTGTTCCCGCACTTTCCGTAAACCGGTATTCCGTTGGGTCCGCAGATTTGTTGCTGCCTAGTGCTGTCAAGCCAAGCAACAGGTTTTAAGTTGATTCAACAGTCGTGTCACTTGTAAGTTATACCATCAAGGATGTTCGTTGGACCAGACAAAACCGCGCATTGGGGTGGAGGTGAAGTATTCTACGTAGTACGTATAGTCTCATCGGAACTCGGGGGCGATCGGATCCCGCCGGTGATCGCCGAATGGTCATCAATCTGCTTCCACTCAGCTTGGACTGAGGCTCTCAGAGTGCAATCTCTGCTCGATGGTTATCTTCTTGAGCGCGACACTAACTATGGATGTATCGTGGCCTACCACTATATCCTCTCAAGGCTAGAACACCGCTGGGCAAAACGATTGGAGCCGTGAAAATGTTGGGAACTTGGTTGCCAATCGGAAAATGGCAACTTGAAGCCCTTCTTGCCACTTACAATGCCAACGAACAACAGATTGTTGTTCGCACACCGGTAGCTCTATCTCGCACGAACGGAAAGGGTATAGCCGCTTCCGCAAAATCCGAGTCAATCAGACATCGCCGATCGGACGTGCGAACTGAACAAGTCAGGAAGTATCTAATGGACGTCGCTTATACCAGATCCTGTCCCTAACGAAGCGACGATTCAAAGAACCGCGGTCAATTGTTGGTCAATTCATTGAGACTGTGCCCAGATAAGATGATTATCTCAAGACTAATATCCAGCTACGATAAAGGGTTCAATGTCAAGAGTCACGAGCAACCACCAACATCCGGCGGACTCTATATTTCCTTCGTTTCGCCGTATGTTCGTTTGATACAAGGAATTCGCCTCCGCGGTGTCATGCGGAGCGTCCGTGGGAAGTGGCATTCCTTTTTCTCATGATCTCACTTTTATGCCTGGACTATTTTGGTACTACATCCACACAGATGTCCGTATTTGGGGATCTCATCAGACAACCTATATAGTATAGTATCCGCACATTCTCCTTCAGGCTAAGCTTCGTCTCTAACGCAACTTGAACAACTATTCTAAATTGCATCTCCAAATGGCTTTCCAAGAAATATGATTATGATCCACCCTCACCCTTCCTGCACGATCTCACCTGTACTGCCCGCCTTCTGAGATCAAACTTTCGGCGGTCTGGGTCTGGGACTCCAGCCAAACGACGTCATCGGTACTTAGGTTCAATTTTCTGGTAGGTAGCTAGGTAGGTAGTATTTTCTAATCACGCCGTGGCCGAGCAGCAGTCTCCGCTGACTGAACTCATGCTAACTCACTTATGATCACCTGGTCCAAATGGACGCCCTTTCACTTGGCGGCCTCGTTCCAGAAGTTGTAGCTACACTCTCGCGACTTGTTCGCGAAAACCGGGGATAAGCTGCTTTCTATTGGAGCTTCCATGTAATTTGGCCAGTTATGTATTCATTCAAACATGATTTGGCATTAAGAGAAACATGAACGACTACACACTTGAACTAGCAAAATGTGGAACGCGAAACGTAATGTGAGAGGTATAAAATCCACAAATTAACCGAGTTTTGAACCATAGTGTAGGTGTATCCGAGTCCCCAATGTAAGTATGCAATAGCGGTTCAAAGCAACCAAGAGAAACCCGAGTTGTAGTAGCACCAGTCCCAGTCCCACAAATTAGAAGAGCCATGCCGCGACTTTGCCTCCCAGCGTTGTGGGAGCCGGCTCATCGTAATCCACAACCTCCGGCGGCGGGACGTTAGAATGGAAGTCCATGGATTCGACGAAGACGATCTTGGATTTCCGAAGGATCTTGTAGCCGCCGTACAAGACTACGAAAATCGGGATATTGATATAGCAGATGACGAAACTTTGGGAATCCCAGGCTCCTTTGAGGAATATGGGCCACCCGTTGAAAAGGATGATTACAATGCTCCCTATGTTAAGATGAGAAAGTGAAAAGAGCGGAGGGAGATGAGAACCAACAGCAGAGAGCCCAGTAGGCGGGGAACGGCTGGAAACGATTCCAGTATACGAATTTGGTCCGATCGATTCCCTGGTGCTTTAAGCCCTGGTAGAAGCGTATGTAGGTGAGAGATATTATGCCTGAAATTCCTTCGTTAGTGTCAGAGAATCGTTAGCCTTCGACATACGTACCCCAGGTGGCGAAACCAAGAATTGCAACCAAATTGCTCAGCCAACCCAATACGGTGGATGCGCCTTCGGATAGAGCCATATACGAGAGGAGGATCCAGATGGAGGAGAAGCATAACGCCATGATCGGAAGGCCGCCCTGTTGACAACATATTTGAGTCGCTGAGTATACTAAAACGAAGTGGTTGACCTTAGTGGTTTTGGCAAAAATGCGAGGAGCTTGACCGCGCAGAGCCAACCCGTAGATCTGACGCGAAGAGATGTAGAGTAGAGAGTTTCCGGCGGAGAAGGCGGAAGTGAGAACACCCGCATTTATGACGGCTGTGTGATGTTGATTCAGAAAATGAAAATCATTTCAAAAAGAAATATTCACAGGGTAGACCCTTGACGCCGACGCGTGTCATGGCGAGGACAAATGGAGAAGACGCAGCAGTGCCCGTTGACTGTAGAAGCTGCGGGTCATTGAAGGGGACGAGCATCCCTGCAGGATGTGTCATTAATGTTAGGTCTATGACGGGATGAAATAACGTACCGACGATGAGAATTCCGAGAACATAGAATGCCAGGATTCGGTAAAACACTCGCCCAACTGCCTTTGCAAGCGCACGACGGGGATTTTGAACCTCAGCCGCAGTCATGGCGAGCGACTCCATTCCGAGATACGAGTATGCCTGTTCGTACCATGAGATTTAAAATTGGTGCGCGAGCATCAAGACGTACCGCTTGTAATAAAACCTGGAACCACCCCAGGAATTTTCCAGTATTACCCAACAAGATGAACGGCGCAAATGCACCAGGGTCCTAGATGAATTCAGGGATGGTATTTCACGAAGAACGTGTGGTACGTACTTTCCAATAGCGGAAACCAATTCGCTCATGTCCCGGTCCTCCGCCGAGATCAATTACTACAAAAATATTAGCACATGGCACATGGAAACAAGCCATGAAGTGGTCGTACCCAGCCCCCCAATAATACAACCGATGACAAGCATAATTTTAATGATTGCCTACAGATGGAGATAAGATTACGCATGAGGAGGATAGATATCAACATACGAAAATGAATTCGGATTCTCCGAACCATCGCACACCGAGAAAGTTGACCGCAACGGCAAGACATAGCAAGAGCTGTTCATAAGAGTGAGCGCATCAACAACGACATATTGACGGTACTGACTGTGATGTACCCAGCCATATGCGACTGGGGTAAGCCAGCTGGGCCGGAATCCCAGAATCCGATGATCAGGGTAGCCCCAATTATCTCGGTGGGAAGCGTCACAACACCGGCATACCACTGGAGCCAGCCCAAAGCAAAACCCATTGCCGGATCGAGGAATCTCTCAGCGAAATGAATATCTGTGGGACGTTTAAATTAATGGAAGGATCAACAAGTTGGCAGACGAACAGCCGCCAGAGATGGGCATATAGCACATCATCTCTCCAAGAGACATTAACATGCAGTAACAAATTGTCCCAACATGTATGTAGGCGAACCTGTGGAATCATCAGCCAAAAATTCCGACGAAAAAAAGAGAGGCTTTAGTTACAATGCCCCTACAGGTCCAGCATGAGCTATCGCTTTTCCTGAGCCGAGGAAGAGGCCAGTTCCTAGAGTCTTGCGGGTACGGGAACAATTAGTAAATTCATTAGAATGAGCAACAAAAAAAAATCGGACATACCCCAGCAAGAGCGATCATCTGGATATGACGCTGCTTCATGTTGCGCTGGACTCCATCGTAAATGCCAGTGTTGGCATCGATTTTGATTCTCTCCTCGTCGAGGACAGATTTTTCATCGATACCGGATTTCTCGTAGTCAGTCTCGACTTTTGAGGTCTGGTCGACTTTTTCCTCTGAGCTTGCCATGGTGGGTGGACAATTGAAGAGGGTGGTTGAACCTCAGCTTATATTGGAATGAAGATCCGATGTCAGACTGCCAAAAGAACGATAGGAAGTCCGGCAAACGTTTCACAACTTGCGCCTGTAAACCCTAGCCAATTCGGTTTGCGTTTGCTCCAATTGGAGTAGGACCTAGAGGGATGTTGGGTTGTGCCTTGGCGAGGCCCGTAAACAATCTCTGTGATGGGATACGTGTGAGAACCTAACTCCATTAGGACAAAGATTTCAAAGAATGGTAACGCCAGAGCAGCTGCTGCAAAATCAGGCTGGTTCGAATCGGCGGAGTCAAGGCGGAGTGAATGCAGAAAAGAATGTTCAACGGGAACGCCAAATTAGGCACCATCAATAGAACTGCACATTCATCGCTCTGGCATCTCGCATCTTTCACTTGTGTCCGTTCAAAATCTGTCTTCGAAACCGAATATATATCGGGAGCATTGTTGCCAACGGGTCGCTCATTCCACGCACGTCGGATACCTTATGTTGGACATCACTGTCAACAGTACGAAGGAAAAAAGAAGACTGACAAAATTCCCAAGATGCTAACGGCGCTGGTAGAGAGCTTGATAGAGGCCGGAAACACATATATGACGTCTAATGCCTAGCCAAAGATGCAAAGGATGTTTATGCGTGGGAAGTGTAGGTCGTAGAGTGACCGTGTCGCAGTTCTCGTGGAAGTAGGGAGGAAAGAGTTTTTGACAGATCATCGCATGGCTCTGGGTGGGAATTTTTTGAAATTAATCAAGTCCGGACCCAATTCGCCCATGCGCGGTCGACCGAGAGCTCTAAGCGGTCATTGAAATTTTTACCCGAAATTTGTATCACGGTATATCTGAATTCGAAAACTTTCGGTAAAATTTTCGGTGTGAAAATCAACAGGCTCGCCTTAGTCGAGATTGACCGGTACCTACGACAACTTATTAGACATGAGCAAACTATCAGTTCGAATCTTCCAGGATAGAACTCTGCCCGCGCGCACACTTCCAACTGTTCTGAGATGTATTCCACGCGGATTTGCATGCTTTCTGCCGGCCACATATAAGGCGACGACTCGGATCTTTTGAAAGATCCAACTGATTTGCATTCCCCAACGATGCTCACTCACCTCGCTGCCTTTATGCTATCCTGGGCTCAAGGGATTCGACTCTTGCTCGCCAAATATGTCACCATACATCATATCTCTGCAATTGACGACCCAGTGAGGCAAACTCATACTTATAATCTGTTGTTGCTCAGTCCAATCCAAAAACCAGGAAAAACCAAGATTTAAATTTTGGAGGGAAGAATCAAAAAGCCTGAGCTACCTTTTGACGCGTGCATCGTACTCTACCGAAATCCGCCGGCAATATATTGAATTCTTCAACGAAAGCCTCGCACCACTATTTGGACCTTCACCTTCAGAGTTCGAGAAATCGGCGCCATCATCTTTTCTGTCCGACGACCACACTCCATTCGAGTTAATTTGGGCAATAGGACGGCAGGGAAATATGTCTGTGCGATTTGCATTCGAGCCGCTTTCTTCACTAGACGGATCTTCTCTTCCGCCGAGCAAATCCATGGCCTCCCTGGATATATTTCGGAGAACGCCGGGTCTTGACTTGACGTGGAGCGACATCTGCCGTAAAACTCTATTATTCGACCCACACCATGCATCCATTCTCGGGACGGAAAACTTTCACCACTCATCCCAGTTCTTCCTCGGTGAGATATCAAATACTGCGCGCTCGATCGTAACTTATTGATTATTAGGCGGGGATTTGGAGGCATCGTCGGCAAGGTGTATAGCCAAAACGTACTTCCTACCGTACGTCCGGGCCTCCCTAGAGGGCATCGCAGACTTTAGCCTTGTGAAGGCATGCATGTCAGAGATAGGGGTCCAAGACTCTTGGGAGATGGCCGCCTCCTACATCCAATCCATGCCTGAACTCATCCGTCCTACCGTCGCGATGGTTGCAGTTGATTGTGTCGAGCCATCGAAAAACAGGGCCAAGGTTTACGTGCGCACTCACTCGAGCAGCTTCAACGACATCGCCGACCTCCTGACGTTAGGCGGGAAAATTTCAGATGAATATGTTGCGCACACCCTGTCCGCCATGCAACATCTCTGGCACTTGTTGTTCCCCGGCGTTGGATACAACACTCCTCTTACCTCTAAACGGGGGCCGGAATACTATCCAACCGGTTTCTTGATTTACTACGAGATGGCGTTGGGACGAGCCATCCCGATCCCCAAAATTTACATTCCCGTTCGACACTATTGCGACAGCGACTCCAAGATTGCGAGGGCCCTTTCTCAATACTTCAAAGATGTCGGCTTAAAGGAAATTGGAGGACGATACGAGGCGGATTTGAAAAAAATATTGTGAGCTTTGGGCGTGGATTATTGACTTTGAAATTAATATGCTTCAAGTCCGCACAGGGACCTCGCAGCTCGTACCGGGATCCACACATACGTGGGCATATGCACCAAGAACGGCTCAGGTGGCCCAATGATCTATAATTATTTTTCGCCAGAGGCTTTCGCTCCAGAACGCGAAAACTAATGAATGCATCTCATTAGTGGCCGTGGCACAACGTAGACAATGCATACATAGATGTTTTCGCAATGTATTTTCATTTTTCAGGTGTTGAATGATTCACGTCTCGCACAATGAACCTGGACATGCTGTTATGGATCAATTCATGCCGCCGCCGCCCGCGACAATGAACCTGAATCACTCATTTCACGTCTTTCACGTCACATGGATCCTGGACATTCCGTGACGGACACTTCAATTTTCACAAAACAGGAAAGTGAACCAGAACCTAACTGGCTTGAACGCAGCCAAATACAATGAACTTTAATGTTCAACGTTCGAGACCTTGAAGCGAGACCCTAGGATTCATCTCCTTGGACAGATGGGCGACCCAAACAATGTTTTCCATTCAACTCCCAACAAAAAGCATGAAACACGAAGTTCAGCTTGAACGAAAATCAGACTTTCCTGCCACATTGACGGGAACGCCATCACAAATATGAGCCTCGATGGGCAGAGACAGATCGGCAGGATCATACGTTCCAGTCACGAACAGCGCCGCATGATAAGCTCGTATTTCCCATGTCTGCTCCTGGGAAACGTTTTTCGAAGGTTTCTGACAGCTCATATATTTATCCTGCCTTATCCTGGTCATCCCGTGGCCTGGCCAGCCTGGTATGTACAAAATCATCACACGCTGTTCCGCAAGATAGATAATCATCAGCACTCTCGAAAGTTTTGTTTCGGGCGTGGATGTCGGACTGGGTGCATTTCTTTTCTTGCCTCGATCGGCGGTTCTGCAACGTACGTAATAGGACGCTTGCGGAGATGTTTAGATGCCAGGGGAAAATCCGGAGCCTGTACTATCACATTAGGATACCCGTGTAGATGGCACTGGCAGTGCCGTGTAACACTACCTACCCAGTGAGGTTGATAAAGGTCAGCACTCTGTGAGGCCGCTCAAAAGATTACATGTTTGGTTAGCTGAATTTTTTTTTTTTGGAGCGTTGGGTCTAACCTAGCGATGGTTAGCTGAATTCATTGTTCCGACACAGGTTGCACCCAAGCCATACCTATCAAAATAAAAAAAATATGATGAGCTATCCAGAAATCCACTCATCTGCACGCTTCGAAAGGAGACTTTGCGGAGTATAGTAGATTATCCTGACTTATCCGAAGACCAAAACGCCGCCGTGATTGCACGCGGACTATCTGGACATTTCGGGAACACAGGAGTCTGTGTCCAAATTGCGCGCCTGCCGCCCAAGCTGTCGACGCTGTCTTAGAATTGTATTGAGCCAAATCACTCGGGTCCGATGTTCAAGTTGGTGGATGAGACCAACTCCATTTGGCAAATGTTGATAAGTTAAATTACTGTATATGATTCGAACACTGTCTTAGCCAAGTTTTAGCCGTCTTCTCAGCGCGCGGGCAACAATCCAGTTTCTTTAAAGCATCCGACCAAGTATCGGCATACATATCAACTGCCAATCGTTGAACAATCGAGTTTTCTCAAAGTTTCTGCCATCTGATTTGGTTCCACACCGTACTAACTGCCAAAATGACAGACATGGCTTCTCGAGGTTCTGTTGCCAGAGGTAACCCAGTAGTACAGCCAGATAAGGTTTTTCCGTTTCTGGTCCGAATAAACACTTTTAAACCTGGAGCTTGGGTGAAGGGCTTCCCAATTCCTCAGCAGCCTCCGACCATGGCTTCTGCGCTCACCGATGCTGAAACGTATGGTTTATTTTTCGAGAGCGTATTTTACGGGGTCTACCTAGTCACTTGTGGCTTCTGCGTTCGGACACTGTTCACAACTCAGACTGGGCTGAAACGACTCCGGGACCTTAACTGGCCCATGATCGTCGTTGCATTCCTCTTGTTCGGCATTGCGACTGTCGATGCTGTCCTGCAGTTCACTCGGAATCTACACACTTTCCAAATCGCCGATGGGCCTACGGACGCCGCCAACGATTTCTCCGCAATATCTGACCCAGTTAACGTTGTAAAGGTATTGCCTTTCCTTTCAGTCCGTTATGTTTTGCTAAAGTATCGCTCACAGAGTGCAACGGTCTGCTTCCAAACGACTATTGCGGACATAATGCTGGTAAGAACAAGTCGTCGACTAAGTCGCTTCATCCTGCTGATTGTCATTGAAGGTTTATCGCTGCTGGGTCGTCTACTCCCGTTCATGGCTTGCGATCAGCTTGCCGGCTTTACTCGTCATGGGCAACACAGCCGTCACCGGCGTGGTTTTGTATTTGGAGATCACCCTCAACTCGCACACGCTCCTGAATATAAACAACTCAAGCCGTTCGGCGCCGCATTTTGGGCCCTGACCATTGTGATAAACGTCCTCACCACCGGTACGACCCTGTGCGCAGCGAGTATCGGTTCACGACTAAGCAGCATTCCTAGGGCTCATCGTCGCTCGTATCTGGAAGATAAACTCTGGCACCAAGGACACCCTTTACGCATCCGAGTCCCAGACCCGTAGTTCGCGTCGACCCTCCAATAAACTGCAGCGTGTCATGAGGATCGTCATTGAATCTGGGATCCTCTACACCGGCACATCGCTCATCACATTCGTTTCCTACATCACCAACAGCATTGCGGTGTATGTGACCACCGATGTCGTGCGTTTGAAAACTATTAGGTTGGCTACGCACTGACCTCGCCAACAGGAGGTTCAAATAATCGGCATCGCGTTCAACCTCATTATAATCCGCGCGGCGCAGACCTCCCAGGAGAATTACTCCACGACGTCGGGAACAGCCAGGAGCCATGGGCAGTATCCGTTGCGCTTGGTGGGCACGGGCACTCAAAATACTGTCGTCCCGAATACCCTTCAGCACATCAATGTGACGGTCACCGAAGAAACCGATTTGGATGATAAAGCAAGGTTCTAAGGGCCTTTGATGTATCATTACTTCCGCTTGCGGGTATCTTTGGACCTGCTTCTGGCTATATTTGTTATGGGTATTTATGTAACCTCATTCGTATTCTGTTTGGGCCAAAAATCGAGAGAATTTCAGTAGCCATCTATTTTTGTGATACTCTCATTTCGGCATGTTGAACTTGATCCCATATTTCAACTCGTAGCTGTGCTTTTGGACAAGTTGGATGGTGGCCCAAAATTTGCACTCTCCCGCATTTCGTTTGCTTTCCTGATTCCTGTTGGATTGAACGACCGAGTGATGATGTGCACAGCCTCTAACACTTCTCTCAATGTTCATCAGCCACGCTTTTTTTGTGGGATCTGTGGTGGATCTGACCTTCCATGTCGCGACTGGAATAGGTCATGGAAAACTTACCCTAATCCTCACAAACTTCTATCAAGTTGGCTGAATCCAGGATCTGCTGTGGCAGTTCCACTTCCTCTGCCAGTTATAATTAGACTCGGGAGTTCCCGCCGCACAACTCGCAACTCGACCGGTATCATCCTGGCATTGATTGATTTGGCACCCTTTTGAAGCATCTGCATCTCGGTGCCCCATAATTGTAGTTTATTGTCCAACTACACGACGACTCTTGTGGCTGCCGGGCCTGTGCCATAGCGAAGCAACTTGGGTACAAACACCAATGGTCTTATTCACGCGGCTCTTGGGAGTCGTGGTGAACTGGGCTTTTTTTCTTTGTTCCCTTCTCATAGCTTGGTCGCTGGTACTTATCAGCGGTTTGTTCGGAACATTCTGCAAACCCATATATCTGGCGTGGTTCAAATCTCACTGTCTCCAGGGTCTTGCGCTGGACTCGGTAAGTTATAATTAAAAATTCTTATTTCAAGATGCTTATCATAGTCTCTCATAACAACGAGATGTTCTACGTAGCAGTTATCAGGACCGTAGGAGATGATATGAGCACTATGGCCTATGCAGCACTCACAGTTGCATAGCCTCATAGTCCTCATAGACATCACAGCACAGGTGCTGCATGTACTGCACAGTACTGCTAGACTACAGGCATTGGTCTGATGTGTTGAACATTTTCATTATCTTTGACGCAAAGCCCCAATTTTCTGATAGGGAACCAAAATGACAGCCCAACTCTCGTTCACTCACTCAAAATTAACTCCAGTGTTTTTATGTCCAGCATGGGTTTTCGATGCCTTGGCCTCGCTTTAGATGTCAGAAAACGCGATCACGTGACCTGATATTGACGCGAACGACGAAAATCGCGTACATTCTATCCGTACGCGATTCGACCCAATAGAGTTACATGACCGCTTTTTTGGTCTATGAATTGTGAGAATCGCACTATCCCCGACCTTGGCCGAATAAGCTCAACACAGCCTTAGGTAAGTCTTACACACTTCAGGTTCTGGCTTCTTTTCTCGTCTTTTGCCTTCGCGGAATGGATTCTTTGGAACCCAAGCTCAATAATCTTGCTGGAACTCAGCTCGGATATCTCTCAATTGGTCAGAACAATCTTGACGCAGTCGTCGGCCGGGTGCCCATCTTTGTCGATCGTGCCATCCCCACTGTGAAGGATTATGCTCAGAAAGAGTCTAGTACTCGCGTAGTATCAGTGGGTACTTTCTATTCCGTACCATAGAGCCTTTCACTATGTTCATGAAGGTCAATGCTCAAGAATCTCCGAGGCTTGAACTTCTCAAGAGATTCTTCAATCCAATCTCGATGCATCTGTAAGCCCAAGTACTTATTCGTCGTCACCGAAAGCTCATCTTCATCGTCAAGGTATATATGGAGAATGGTGCTCAAGAACCTACGGAGAGGATAAATACCCAAGTTAATTCCGATTTACCACCTGTGCGTTCCACCGTCTTTATACACCCTGAGGATCGTCCATGAGGATCGGATCACAAACGCTCCATGAGAATTTGCAGAGCCAGGGGCTAAAAAACATTTTACAATTTGTCCATCCTATCCACGTCCCGAAGCTTACTGTCATGCAGGATGGCGCTACTGAGAAACCCTCAGCTCCTGAAGATTCCACTGAATTGGAATTAAGGCCACACCCATGTACTTTCCTCCGCCAGAATCGCTTATTAAAAGGACATATCCTGCGTCACCCGCACCTTTCTGTGAACGTTCTCCCAGCGAACTACCCATACCTTCCCTTCCGCTTCTCCAACTCGCCGAACGCCAAGTTCCAAGTTCCGTTTTTCTGCTTTTCTGGCCCCGACCCGCCGCCGGCGGACATCGGTTCTCTGGGCGACGTGTACATCGCGCCAGCAGCAAGTACGCTTACGGTTATCTCCCAGTCGATGGCCAACCGAGGCGGAGCATGGACGCGCTGGACCGCCGTGATCCCAAGGCGCGACCTGAAGCTCGATGAGCCCGGGTTTCTCCACCACCCATACTTCCCCGCGCAGGTGCTCTGGGCGGGCAAGGCCTCGTTCTCGTGGTACTCCTGACCAGCATTAACAACGCCCGGCGCGACGCACGCCAGACGAAGCCCTTTGCAGAGGACGACGATCCGGACGCGGAAGCCGCTGCGAAGATCCTCGTTGCGCGCGCGTTGCAGAATTGGGAGGACAAGGCGACCAAGAAGGTCGCGAATTTAAAGCGCAAGACGATGGACGAGGGGGAGCCGCAGAAAAACCCACAGAAGAAGACACGCCGTGCGTTGCAGTCCGACTGTCCTGTGACGTTACCGGAACCCAGGTCGACCCGCGGGCGGCTTCCACATCGTCCGTGTGCTTGGACGAGCCGACCGACTGGGATGCCTACTACGCGAAGCCGAGAAACAACACGCGCAGGACGAAGGAGATACGTGAGCAGGAAGAGGCCATTGCAGGTCTGGAGATGAAAAACGCGAGCCTGAAAGTGTCGGTCGACTACCAGACGGTGTGCATGGGGCGTTTGGAGGCAGAGAACGCGGCTCTGAAGGCGACAATCGACCAGAAGCTGCGCCAATAGAGGAGCTGAAGACGGCGCAGCAGAAGGCACAATCCACCCGCCGCCGTGCGCGGCACCGCGCATGCCGTTCCATCCCGAGTTCCTCGACTTTATGAGGGAGACGTTCGCTTGCGAGGTGATGCGGACGTGCAACGCGCGTGCGTGCATTTTCCTTCCATGGCTTGCAATGCTGAAATGGTGCACCACAGAACGCGTCGCAGCGGAGACCGCCGCTTCAGATGGTGCGCATCTTCCGTTTACCCGTTCCACTGACGTGCCATCCACGCCATTCGCAGCGAGAGTCCAAGTTAATGCTCTCGAATCGAAGCTGGCGCGCCGTATGTCCTCCTTCACCCACCCTAGACAAGTCGCTGATCCACCCAGTCGATACGATGGATGTGGACTGGACGTGAACGTAGATACCGCCGCTGCGGACAAGCCGACGACGATCGCACAGCTGGAGGAGGCGCGTACCTACGGTATGCTTTTCGCTCCCTGTCGCTATGGTGATGGCGCTGACTGTGGCTCATGATGACCAGACCGGAAGGACTACACCTTGCGCACCGCGCGACATAACGTCGCGCTGCGGGCGGCGGAAACGACGATTTGGGGGTTGGAGAACAAGATCAAGGAGCTGCAAGCGGAGATTGATCGCGGTCTGTCTCCTTGTCTTTTCACCACATCGTCCTCTACCGATCTGTCCTGCATCCACTGACCGCCGCCCGCAGCCTCCACCGTGGCTCAAGATGCAGCCTCCTCCGGCTTGCTGAGGCCTGCATCTCTGACCAGCAGAGTAAGATCGCCGAGCTCGAGGCGGAGGTCTCTCGGTGTGCGTCCTCTCTCTTCCTTCCCCCGATCTCAGGTTGGCCCCAAGGAGCTGACAATACCTCCTCCTCCCAGTGACCCACTCCGCGGAGCGGGAAACGGACGCGCTGCGACGGCTTCTCGCTGCCCGTGAATCCTCGAAGGAGCCCCGATGTGCGTGCCCTTCATTCTTCCGGCTTGGGTGTAGTGAGCTAACGCACCGGTGACCGTGCAGGACTCGGAGACGCGCGCCCTTATGACGGACATATTTCTTGCAGTAAGAGCATCGCATTCTTTCTTGCGGATAAACGGTGAAGTACGTTAATCTCGTTCTGGGGACTTATAAGGTCACTAACGTGTTCTCTCAGAACACCCCTTCCTATGAGACACCCCCACCCTTGACGTTTGGCCCGGTGCAAAGGCCTGCACGCCGCGCACCGGATTTTTTGAGATCTTGAAGGGTTGCGTGTAAAGTAGTACCCAAACCCAATGCATGATTTGCGAACGATCCTTTCTCAGAAGCGCTTGCTGTAAATCAGCGACGTACTCGCAGACATGTACGCTTTGGATTAGATTTGGACGTAACGGGCTATGATCTCTTCAGCCTCCGATCATACGTCTGTTTGCAGCCTTTCTAAGCCACTCTTTCGTCGATGGTTCTCCTCTTCACGCTCCTCCCAATATCCGGCAAGCGACACTGAATGGACTGGAGTGATAGTCAGGCAAGCCTGTGACTGTCTACGGTCGTCCACGGTTGACTACCATTCCTCGAGTTCCAACAACTTTTTCCGCGTCCTGTATGCATTTCCCCCCGTCCGGCCGATATTGCAACACGTCGACGAGCCAGTCCCTCAGCCTGATCGTCATCATCGACAGCTTTGCGTTGAAGGTGGACACGAACGAAGTTGAGAAATGGCCGCTTTCACGCTGATTCACAAAGGTCAACCCCTCGTTAGAAAAACACCATTCAAGATATGGTACAGATTCTCTCAAGCAACCAAGTTACACCAAAAAATCCCGCATAAAGTGTTATGCTTTCAGCTGTTTCAGAATGTGTGGGATAATAAAATCTGAAATCATCAAGAAACGACTGAGACCGTGTTGGAAAAGTCAAAGGAACACGGACCAGATGACACCCAGACGCTGCAGTGCCTGCTTCGCTGCCTCGTTCCGCGCAACCTTCTTCGTGTTTCCTTCCCCTTGTCCGAAAACCTCCCCGTCGACCAAGACCTCACGGACCACACGGGTGCTTTCGACTTGTTTCCTCGCGGAAGCGAATCTTGCGCAGTGCTACTGCTGCTCCCATCCATTCCGACGGAGGGGTGGTCCGCGTATTTCCAGTCGACGTGCAAATTGTTCTTCTGCACACTCTCATTGAGTAGCGCAAGGTGGTTCACGGTGTTGTCGGGCGAGGATGGGGATGGCGGGGATGCAGGGACTGAGCGAACGCCGCCTTCTGTGCTATTTTCTTTCGGGAGACTAATCCATGCGATTCACGCAGGAGGTTGTACGCCGTGCTTGAATAAGGTCGGAAGAGACCGACGAGCCATGGTTTCGCAGACTCGAGACCTTGATCTAGATAAACCCCACCAACGTATGTCTACGTCCGTCAGCCATCGACCTCAAGCTCAAGAATGAAAAGTGGACAACTACCTTGAAGATCTGGCGCGATGGAATGCGATCGGTGACCGCCGGCGAGCCTTGGCTTGTTGTGGTTGTCGGTACGAGCCGGAATAATTTGGACTTGTTGCATCTGCCAGAGCTCAGCAAAAAGCTATCTTCAGAGGCATTGAACGCACATGTCATCCAACGTCGCGTCATCCAATAGCAACTCCCGCAGTTTCTAGTTATAAACAATTTCAGGGGAGTCTGTTCAAGTGACAAGGATATTTCCTCACGGTGGACGGACCTGCCCGAAGCCCGGGATACATGTCTAGGATCAGGCTCGTCACCACTAGGCCAAGAACCGAGTCGCCTAGATTCTCAAGGCTGCAAATAAAACCATTATTATATGCTGACGCATTCTTCAGGACATACTTTTCGCCATCAGGAGTCAGATTGGCAGGATCTTCGAATTCATACTTGGGACCGGTAGAAGAGATGCGGTTAAATACCCGGGAGCGGAGGTCTTTGCTTAAAATTTCAGGGAGGGAGGACGGGTACGATCCGACTCCAAGGTCGGGCCTAGTCAACAAATGTCAGGGACGATTATAACGGTGCGGCCACGCACATATGAGTCAAACTGGGTTCAACCATCTTTGGGATTCCCAGTTCGTCTCCGCGACTCAAAGGCTCTTCGAATGCGGTATTATCCATGTGTTGGAAGAATACTCCGTCTGGTCAAATTTAACAGAGTCGGAGGAAAAAATGAATGATGGAATACCGGATGTGTTCTCGACGGTGTATCTATCACAGATGCGTTCAACGAGCTCGGTGTCAGATGGAATTCCCTTGTCCTTCGAGGAGAAATGAAGTAATCTCCTTCCATGAATTTAAGGAATGCACCTCGTTTATTACAGCAGCCCATTCATCATCGTGCGTGAGTGCAACCAGAGCGTCAGGAAACTACCATTTCGGTAAATCTGGTTCTCCTACGTTTCTCGCTCACTCACAGAGTCAAGGAGATGGGCATTGATCGCATCTGCAGGATGATACGGCTGACAGAGATTTCAGTCGTGGATAATGTGCCTAAACTGCGTTCGCAAACCTTACTACTTTCCGAGATTGTGTCCTGATCTCCTGAAGCCGATCTGGAGGTATTCGATCTATAAAATCCACTGCGGCCATCGGAGGATCGTGCACTTGAGAATGGAATGAACCGATCCCTGGAAAGAATATCGGACGGCTTTGAGTCCGCAATTGACAACACCTTGACCGATCTCTTCAATGGCGTAGAACGAATAGCAACTTTGAAACCACGCAAAAAGACGGTTTGATTATCCGTCCAAGACTGGTCCTCCGGGCCTCTTCTGGGGCCTGAGTTGGCGAAAGAGCTCGAGGACTCCCACTCCCAGGCACACGCGGCGCTCCCGGACCCAGCTTGGGCGGCCTTGAGCGTCAGAGACAGTCCACGACCCTCGGAGTTATTTTCGAGAGCCGCCACACTCCACGAAGAGCTCTTGTCGACCCCGGTGACGAGGTAAAGCTCTCCACTCTCCACCATGCGCCCCAAAGTACCGTTGACGAAGACATACCATCGCTGCGCATTCTTCAAGGCGTAATCCCGAAAGACTTGTAAACGCCTCAGGTTTGTGCGTGAGCCGCCATCTGGCAGGAGAAGTATTGCTGTCGCCTTCGAAAAGGTTGATATTTCAACGACAGCTCCTGCGCCGAGCGGGAAAAAACTAGGGAGCAGTGAGTACATCGATTGTTGAAACCAAGACAGCGTACACGTTTCCTTCCACGGCAGCCTCGATGTCCAAGCGCCGCTTATTGATTTTCGTATTAGATACATCCGATCCTGGGCGATAAAACAGTTGCTTCGGGGCGATGTCCCCAGGGTTGAGCCTGACTGGTTCGAAGCCATCCGGAACCCCGAAGCGATTCAGGGGATCGTCGGCGGACCGACATATGTTGAACACGATGTCGAACGATCCATCGGACGTGACGATGCCCACGTCGCCGATTTCGGTACCATTCTTGCGTGCTTCGAACGGCAGGTCGTCGAAGGGCTGCGGATGGAACAGAGGGTAGCCATGACCCTTGGGCAGAAGGAGGCGGGTGTAGAGACGACTATCTGACATGAGTGTGGTACTAGACTAGAATCACGATTGCGGGGAACCCACCCGCCGTAGATAAAGCATTCTCGTCTGCCGGTCCTGACGTTGATGCCCTGCATCGTTTTAGAAGTTTGGTAAGTTTGGTAAGATATGCGAGGAAAATTAACTGATCATGGATTGATATCCCTGCCCAGTGGGATGGCAGTGAAGAGGTTATATGAACGAGGCATTAATATTGAAGAGGGGTTTGGCGGCTTTGAGCGATGAGATCGGTATAAGAGTGGCAGTATGCCTTCTAGAGCGACGACAAGAGGTGCTGGTGGAGATGGATTAAAGTTCGAGTGAGATCAGGCTGTTCAAACAGCCTTCGCTCAAGGCCCAGATAACTTTGGGAATCCAGATTAATGACCGTGAAATTGAGTCGGTTGGAGAGTGGTCTTAGTGGAAAGCTCATGGCAGTGAAAATTTGTGGAAACCAGGGGCGGCAGCATGGGCTCTGCGACAGTTAAATATTTGCCAGTGAAGTTGTAAACGCCAGCAGATGGTTCATGGTTGACTTGCGGTCGACGAACTCCGGTCCACAGCACAGCCCTAGATGGATAGAATTCGAGGATATAAAGAATTAGGCTGAATCTGAGGTTTCAGATGTCAAATTAAATAGTTCTGCGGCTTGCGGCGCTGCTGTGTGAGGGCGGTGTGCACAGTTCGTGTCAAAGCCGACGTGATCACGTGCTGTGGCGCGGAAAGGTCACAATTCCCAACACACGTAAATACCGCGTGTAGCATGGTCCCTTCCTTCTCCCCGGACACTAGGATATCTAATGCGACCTTTTATCCACTTATCCTTTTGCTATCTGCCCTTACTTTGCCCAGACTGGCCATTTCAAGAATAACCGAAGTGACTCATTGTGACTGGCGTGACTCCTTTTGACATGAGCAACCTCGCACAGCTTGAAGCCGTCCCGAGGCCCATTTCAACTCAAAAGCAACAAGTTTATTCCTGTCGAATCCACCTTTCTTTTTTCTCGCCATGGCAATTGTGCTGCACGATACTGTCACCTCCGACAAGACGATGGAAGCTTTACCACTTCAGAACGTCCCCGAACCCCTTTCAAGTTCTGGGCTGGAAGAGCTCCCTGATGAAATACAAGTGCTGCCTTTTGTTGAGGATGACCCTTGCGGGGAGTTTGGTTGGCGTCAGGGATGCGTACGCGACTACGCTACAGGCAAGTCTGATTGTGTTCAGAGGTTTCTGTCAAGTCTTATGCTCTATCGACCAGTTAATCGTGTTGCTGTCGAATGCTGGAAGGCGCTCCGAATTCCTCAGACACCGAAAAAGCCGGAGCCTCAGGACCTTGGTCTCTTCCCGCAGATGCCAATTGACATTTTGCTAGAGGTTCGAAGGCGCCAAGTCCCACGTTTTATTTGGCGCTTATACAAGTCTCTAGGTAGTCGGACACCTGCATCCAATCGACCTTATGCACGTTGCGCGTGTGAATAGAGCCTTCCGTGCCCTTCTCCACGCCCCCTCCGCCGAGGCAATATGGCGCTCCGCTTTCATTGGGCGGCCGCCGCTTCCAACGTGCCCGCCCGAGATATCGGGCCGAAGGTGGTCAAAGCTGCTTTTCGGCCCCCGACAGTGTGATGTACGCCTCTTATGCCCCCCCAGCGATTTACCGGAGCTCACACGACATACGTAGGAATGTGGTGCGCCCGACACCTCTCCAGATCACAAGATTTGGCGCCGTCTTTGCACAGACTGTATGAATTGGAAGTAAATCCGTTCGCAGCCTTGCACCCTGATTAGATGCTGATTCAACTCTCCAGACTCTTTAATGGCGTACCTTCGTACTCTTATTCGCACGAAGTAAATACCCTCCTAGCCAGGACCTTCCGGAACGGTCCGTTCTTATCTCTTCTGTGTCTTTCTCTCCTCGTTAACTGCTATTACCTGCAGATGGACGCACTGGAACTGCAGATTCCGATGTCGGACGACTGTGGCCGGCGGACGGGACTGTCGTAGCGCAGGAATACGAGCGTATTAAGGCTGCCGACGCGGAAGCACGTCTTAGCGGCGATGACAGTCCTGGAGCGTTGGAAGCCTTCATCGAGGCGCGTAAGCTGGCCGTGCAGGCCGTTGAAGAGCGAGCGGAAGAGGCCGAGGCTTGGTCGGACAAGATTTTCTCTGATTGGGCCGATTTGTCGAGTGTGCGATCAAAGCGTGTCATCAGAAGGTGCGCGAAAAGCCTATCGTGGAACCACTACTTATGAATTACATCCCCCAGTGCGTGCAAACGTCTCATCGAGGAGGGCATGATCCCCGGGACGTCCCCAGTGAGGACGACCCCCTCACTCCGTACCTCGAGCACTTCCCCCGCCTGACGTCCAAGCGCTGGAACAAGGCCCGCCCGCACATCCTCCCACTCGTGGCCACTGCCCGCGCAGCCCGGCTCGAGCAAGAGCGTAATGAGCTCATCGTCAGCCGCACGTCCTCCGCCGCCACCGCAGCCTCGCACGTCCTCCGCACCGCGCCGCCTCAAACTTGGGCGTATTCCCCGCCGAAATACACATTCGAAACCTTCGCGCCGCTGCAGGCGCTCATCAAGGACCCGTCCGACGACCCGCTCTCGGACGACGACCCCCGGCTCGCAGACGCGCTGCTGGGGCTGCCCGCCTTCATCGAGGCGTGGCGCGCGGAGAAGCGCGCGCTCCTCGCGTCTTTGCTCCCCCCGCCCGCCGATGCTGAGTGCGGATCATCCGACGACTCCACCCCCGCAACGCCTAACCGGGAGCGGCTCGACCTTGCGACGAGCGTCTTCACCTGCCTCGGCTCATGGGTCGGCGCGATGAGCGTGACCGCGGGGCGCGCTCTCATCGGGTGGGAGGCCGCCGGCGCGCACCTACGCTGTCGCAGCCTGCGGAGCTACTGGGAGCACCGCCCGCACTTCGCGCCGGAGGGCGCCGCCGCCGCCGCTGCGCTCGTGCGCCTCGTTGGGCTGGACTTTGATACAGCCACTGCGGTGCAGATGGATCACCTCTGCGGGGACGGGAGTATTCGTGCGCGCAAGAGCAAGGCCCCGGATATGCGCTTCCTGTGCACGCTGTGCCCCTTAGAGGTGCGTCGTGGCGTGCGCGGGCGCGCTGCGATGCGGTGGCGGGAATGTGTAAGTCGCTCTTGCTTGTTTCGGAACAGATGGATTGATGCTAATACGCCGACAGGTCCAGCACACGATCGAGCGCTCGCGCATGCACGGCGGGGACGACGAGCATCGCGGGGTAGCGCCGGCGTGGGCGCTGCTGACGGACGCCGCGGCGGAGGATGTGC
Organism: Mycena leptocephala; assembly: GCA_029378395.1. Taxonomy (NCBI): domain Eukaryota; kingdom Fungi; phylum Basidiomycota; class Agaricomycetes; order Agaricales; family Mycenaceae; genus Mycena; species Mycena leptocephala. The sequence continues at coordinate 79,456 of JARJLF010000319.1, read as the reverse complement.
GCCGGCGGGAGGCCCTGGACCCCGTCGTGTGGGACAGCGCGTGGGTGTGCGCCTTGTGCCCGGCGCACTATGAGACTCGAGTGACGCACGCAGCGGCGGTGGAACATCTACAGAGCGAGTACGTGTCGCTGCCTTCTTGACTGCATCCTTCTGCTGACGTTCGCTCCTTTGAATAGTCACAAAATTCGGGAGCCAGTGGAGGGGAAGCACTTCATCTACTTCGTTGGGGCGGAGCGCACGCCGCGCATTCCCGCACTACTGTCGCAGGAGGGCGACGTCGCGGAGCTGCGGTGCAACATGTGCTCGCACGGGAAGCTGCGCGCCTTGCGTGGCATTCGGCGGCATGTTACTGACAAGTACGCCACCCCGTCTTCTCTCTTTTTTTGGTTCCTTCTGATTCGTCTCTTAATCCCCATAGACATAAGATCCCGGCACCGAGCTCTGCAGACTGGACGCGGGTGGAGCGGATATTACGGACGACGTTGCCTCCGCCTGCCGAAGCGGTCTTGGGACCGGTGGGCGCATAATATTGGCTCATCGGGCATCGAAGTGTATGGACGCTTCTTGCGCATGTACTACACTTTGTTTTACTCTACCTGCCGCAATATATTGACAACTCAGGCGCGATTCCAGCATTATCGCGTCCATTGCGTTGGCGTTGGCCTTCCCATTGAGATCCTCTTTTTCGCTCTCCTCCAAAGACTCTGGCGCGTGCCACTCATCTCCTAATAACACATTATTGGTTCGATCCGTCATCTGGACGCCTGCTCATGAATCCCCTTTGGCTGCTGATCATTCCGCCCATCCTCTGGCTGACAAAGTTCCGATGAGATAGCGGTAATATTTGGCAACAACTAAAAAATCAACTCTCATTATTGGACGGCGTCTCCGAACGCTTGAGGGTCTTTACGCTGGCCCGTTTATTGTATACCGCATTCAGCTTTTCTTTCTCTTCACTTCGCGTAACGGCTCGTTTTGGTGTGGCCCCGAGTCGCCCACTGCTTGCTTACAAACTCTCCCTTGTTCTAAGCCGCTGTTTTGCAGCGTAGGAAGCTGTATTTCGCGGACTTCCATTAGCTCATTTTCAATTTGCAGACGCGACATGACTTCCCTGCTCCCTGTCCCCGCAAAGATTGCTATCCTCGTATCCCCCTAGAGAGAGTTACCTCGTGTTGCGTTAACGCAAGACCAGGAATTTCTCGTCGTATGGAAAGCAAAGCACTACGGTCAATTAAATTCTGGCTCGGGTCCTCTTTCGGTCCAAGTGTCAAGTAAATGTGACCACAGATTCGGTCCGAAGTTCTATCAGATAACATCTTCTGGCCTTGCTGGCCGCGCCATCTGGTGAGGGCCCCACAGTTGCCTCATTTGGTCTGCTGACTCCCGTCCGTCTGTGCCGAGCAGCTTGAGTTAATTTATGGCCAATCACAATAGACCTAGTCCCTGGTGACCTAGGCTCGGCTCATTGTCTATGTGCTACGTCCCTCGAAGCTCATTTCGTAGGCAATTTTTCGGAAGACGGAACCTACGATACATCAGCCTCTGCTTTTGGACTGGGCGCGTCTTCGACGCCTGCCGCTGGAACCCGACGCATTATTTCCCCCTGCGGCAGATCGAGGACACGCTTGAAGATCGAAACGGTAAGTGTGCCTACACGCTCATCCTGGTTACCCCGTTCCGTGTTCATATTTCAGGAATATGCAAGGATAATCTGCGGTCCTGTAGGACTTCTTGGGGACCTCGCCTTAGCCAGACGCTCATGCCATGATGCCTGGCGCATATAATTATTGCGTCCGGCCTTTTTCCGCTGCGGCTGAATGCCGATGTCTGTAATATTAGAACTGATTCCCTATATAAAATGCCTGAATGCTTTCGACTTCCATCGGTTCCCGAGCAACTAGCAAACTTCATCCAGAATGCGCTTCACCTCCTTTGTGTCTCTCGCTGTCCTCAGCGGCATTGCTGCAGGTTCGGTTAAATCTGCCGAAGTTTATATTTTCGCTTACAATTGTTTAGCCGCACCTAGTACTCCCGCCTCCCGAGATTGCTCTGCGGAGGTAGCCCGGTACAACATGGAACGGAGAGAGGCTCGCGGCCTAACCAAGAGGACGTTCTACACTAACATGTTGAATGTACGCCAAACCATGGGTAAACAATGTCGAGAAAAATAGTCTCATTTTCTTCATTAGCTCACCTGTGTTCTCGCGCCGGAGACGATTAAGGGTGCGTCAGAATTTCTATTAGAAATTCGAGTTCTCAAAAACCACTCAGAGGATTACGTTCCCAACCCTGTATTTCGAAGGTTTTTGCATTTGGCTGTCTCGAAACTCACGATCATCACTATCTAGCTTGTTCGCACTGACATCACAGAAGGCCAGCCGTAATGCGCCCCATTTTTCTATATCCCATCTTTCTGAATCGGGATTTACAGCGGCGTCGCATTCACGGTGGACATCGGTGTCATGGATACCGCTACCTGCAAGCCGCTCCCCAATGTTTGTTTCGCCGCTTGTCCGTGGTGTGATTTAACCATTATTTTCCCAGGTCATGGTTGAGCTCTGGGGCCGTAAGCTTTTTGCCGGCTTGTTCTTATCTATATTAAATGATTATTTCTAGCCAACGCCGTCGGAGAATATGGCAGCACTTTCCTCCGCGGCGCGACACAGACCGGTAAGTCGCTGGAGTTACAAGAAATTCTTGCTCATGGTGATCAACTCCGTCAGCCTCGAACGGAATCGCTGAGTTCCAGACTATTTTCCCGGGATACACCACTGGCTCTGCGAACCACCTCAATGTTCTGGTCCACCCTACCTCTTCGGAATCGTCGGGAACTGCGCACGTCGGCCAGCTCTTCTTCACGGACCCCTGGACTGGTGGATACTTCCCTTCCCTTACTGTCTGGAATTGATGCTCAAATTGAATTCACAGACATCATCGGTCAATACACCAACTACAATCAAAACACCAATAGCCGGATGAAGAACGCCGCTGACTCGTCTTTCGTCGCTGCCAACAAGAACGGATTCAACAGCATTATCGAGTGGGTGACTATCCGAAGCTTTCCGTGTTCAATATTGACTTGTTTCTGAAGTATCGAGGAGATCCACGACGACTGGCCAGAGGGTAAGCGCCTGCGTTGATATATCAGACAATTGTAACTCATCCTCGCACAACCAGGCATCATCGGATATATCAGTGAGCTATCTTTTTTCGATATTTCGCGTGCGAACTGACGATCCATCTCAGCCGTCGGTGTCAACCCCACCAAACTCGTTAGTTGAACCGAAAAAAAGTGGGGACGCATCTGGAGGAGGTTTCTGTTGTGCCATTGAGTAACGAGCCGGCGTGTGTAAAAATATAATATCGTGATTGCGGAATTCTCTGAAATTTAGTGTGAGTTGGGAGAAAGCCAATGAATGTTGTACACAACAGCCCAAGCTACACGGAATCTTTGGAACTCACCGTGGTCCGATGGAAGTGGATGGAAACTGCGACTCGTAACGTCGTCAAGCTTGCAGTCGAACGGGAGCAAGTTGAACCAACCAACAGTTGGTTGAATGTGGGTTGATCGGCAGATAAAAATGGGTGCTAAACAAATTTTAATCTTGTGCATAACCCGTAACGTGTACCAGGGACGCGATTTGTTTTTTTTTATAATAAAAAGACTGATCAACGCGATCAGACTGTTTGGTGCAAATACCATCATCACGCATCACATTCGTGACACATGTGACACAGGGTCTTTTCTTCCTGCCACCACGACAGATCCAAAGCCGCGATGCTCGTTCCGCACAGGATTTCCGTCCTTATTCGAGCGGGAAGGTCTGAGGCTTCTAGTCCCCTAGATGGATTCCAGATGGATCTGGCTTTCACCCAGTCAAACGGCGCACCAGAAATACGTCCCTTGTCGATCCCCCAAAGATCTCGTTACAGAGGGAGGGTGTGTACAAGTAGGCTTCGAACGTGTCGTGGGACTGGGAGGTGCATTTCCCTTCGTTCTTCTCTCTGTCTCAATCGGCGTCAGATGCTCCTGTGAGCACCAGGTGGTAATTCCGGGCCTTAGGTGACCTGGGGTCCAGACACGTTACCATCTGTATGTCAGCTCCAGCCTCACTCTACTTTGGCACGCGTCCCATTCAGGGCTATACACCCGGAAATCTCATATCCGCGGTGCTGCTCTCAAGACACATATCGTCGCTTCATCGACTTGTCCTATCGGACGCAATATATGCCTGCGGTTACGACCCGGGTTTGCCCAATTTCCGCCCCGAATGCGTGTGGCGGTTGTCTGGGACAGTGTTGTAGAGTGCGACACACGAGGAGACTCGGAGGCTGTTGATCGATGGGACACGCACCTTCCTTTAGTGCACTTTGCGGCACTCGGCTGCACCCGTTTCTCGAGGCGGTTGTCTCGCCGTGCAACTCGATTCAGACTACTCTGGGTCTGTCGTGGTTTAATTTTTTCCGATGTTTATTCTCTTCGGAGAATTCTTCTGGTTGGTTGATGTCCCTGACGTGTATGTGCTTCGCTGTTCTGTTTTTTTTTGTTGCTAAAGACCACTTTTAGTTCAGGCAGAGCGTTGTCTACTGTCTTTGATTTTTATTCTCCATTCTTCATAGTCGCATTCCAAAACGGCATTGTGGTATCGGGCAGTACAGGCTGAGACAACTTTCCACCGGTATTCCGCCCAATTCAGATTTTTTTTCCTATATGATTTTTTATAGACAGTAGTTGGTCACGTGGGTTTAAGACGCGTTTGTGAGTTGCCAAACATGTGTACCCACCTTTCAGGCTCTCTCCGGTGGCTTTAGTAGACATTTTGAATCAGTCCGTGTAAACGAGAGAATCAGTAGGCTGAAATATTTGACGGGAGCATGTCTATAGATGCGAATTTGTACTCTCGAGCCAGTGGAAATATCAAGATCTGCCAACTCACAAGATTTCAAGTCGACGTATTATCATCGGGATCAACCTTCTCAAATAATAATCCAGTATTTATTCCCGAACCCTCACTACGCTGGATTCAACTTCGGAAAGTGAAAGCGGCGTTTCACCGAAGAGATTGGTGTTCTGAGAATCCATAAGAGCGAGCGCTTGCTGAGCAGCAGCTCTTCGTCCAGCCTTCCTTGAATTCCCAGTTCTGCGTCCCAAGATCTCCCCGTCAACGAGTACCTCGACTGACCACACGAAAAGTGGTTCTCCCACGTCGTTCTTGGAAAACTCCGGCGCCGAATACACCCATCCGACACTCCTGTGGAATTTTTGCAATCGTTCATTAAATGCGATGAGGGGGTCTGTGGCCGGCATTGGTTCCGCGATGGCAGAACTCGCACTCCCGCTATCCCCACGAATGAAAGGAAGTGGTCCTGGATTGGGATCTTCTGCCTGAAAACTGTGGGGGTAGAGGATGAAGAATTCAAGGGTTCATCGTGCCTTGTTTGTTCGGGAATGGAGCTTCCTGCCAGGTGGCTGTTCCTCGACAATGGACGAGGTTGGTTGGAATTTGCAGTGTTAACCGCCTGCAAATCGTGGTCGCTTTCGCTCTCCAATTGCGTGTTATGACGGAGCCAGCCGCGGAGCCCAAGACGCGCATATAAAGTGCGCAATGGACGCCATCGTTTGCCTCCATTTCCTGCTGATGTCCCAAAAGTTGGTCCAGTAGTGTCTTTCGTATCATCGGCGTTCTCTGAGAGTGGAGGCTCTATCACCGCAGAACCACTGGTTGTCTGTGGCGGAACTCCTTCCGGTATAGAGTATTCTGAAAACGATGACCAAGGGTGAACGTAGTCACTTTCCATTGTCGGGACGCTTCTCAGACCCAAATGCCCAGTACGTGGGCTCAAGCCGTCATCGAGAACAAAAGATGGGATTGCTCCATTTCCAGGGCCGGAGGGTTCTCTACGATGAATCCAAATCAAGTCCCTGGATTACGATGGAGAACACGAATAACGTACGGGGCAACGAATGCAGTGAATATTTGTGTCCGAGATGGTGTGGGGACCCATCTCTTCATTTCTAGACTTGTTGCATAGGCCGAAGATTTTGGTAGAAAGTCATCTGCTTTCGGCCTATATATCGTAAGTGCGGCATAGTAAGGCGATACATGCAACGTACTGGCGTAGCAGTTGAATAAGTTGAACAAAACCATTGTACCAAAATTCACCCGCCAGGTCAGGACCGTCACGTCCCACCATCCACCTCTGCACTCCTTGCAAAAGGGCGTTGCACAAATTATCGATCCCCTCGACGTCCGAAGGTCCCATCGCTTCATCGTCAGCAGAATCGACCCCGATATCCTTGAGGAAAAGGGCAGTTTTGGCGATTATCTTGTTTATTATCGCCTCATAAATAGGCCCGGTCTGTAGCCAAAAGGAGTGGATTTCTAAGATGCCGCCCAAATATCTAATTGCAATGAGTGGTGAAAAATCTGATCGGCCTCTAGTACGATGCATCAAGCTTAAACTCCGGTCTGATTCGAAGGACTCACTCGCAATCAGCAGCCACCACCAAGCGCTCGACGACACTCAATCCTTCAGCAACGTTAACTACACATGTCCATTGCGGATTGGCCTCGAGCATAGGAGAAATATCGTTGTCAACAATGCAAGCGGCAGCGAAATTTCTGGAAAAATGCCATTCCGGTCCGCACAAATCGCGAAACCAGAGCGAGGAGAGGGCGTCTTCCGAAAGCGTAATACCTTGGACATATCTGCAATTCAGGAACATGCGCCTCAAGCCCGGATATACGGTGGTAAGATTTATTATACCCTTGAAGGCATTCATCTGAGTTCCAGGGGTTTCGGACCTTGGGGAGACGGGTTAGACACCTCTGTAAAACGCAGAGATACGAGGGATATTCACGGCAAAGCGTACTCCATCAACTTGGAGCAATTCTTTTGCAGCCTTCGAGGCGTAGCATCGGCCAATCCATTAATTTTAAGTTCCCGTTCATGCCGCTCTCCAAAATATGCACAAATCCGACCTGCGACTGCAGCGGGACCCAGGCCCAAGCTATGAGCAGCCGGTTTACACTCGTTTCGGCAGCAGAACCCAAAGATGAGTAGATTTCGTGCAGCGTTCTGCCGGGGCCACGAGGGAGGATGGGCATGCATTCCTCTGCCAGCTCGGAGCCTGCAGCGCGGGCTGCCACAGAATACGACGATCGTACAATCAGGGAAGTCATTTGAGCCACCAGAATAGATTGAAGAAATTGGGCCAAGATATTGTGCTTCAAAGATCCCAAGGAGTGAAAGGAGAGACAAGACGATAATCATCCGGCTATGCGTGTCTAGTCCGTGGATTGACGTGGGCTCGGGCGAGAGATTGGCGAGAGACTCATGCATCAGATCCGGAAGTTCACCGTGACAGCCAACTTGAAGAGCAATCCCCGTACATCAGCACCGGGGTTGTTGATTAGAAATTTCCAAGAAGCAAGGAAGTAAATACTAAGAGATCTAAAATAAAGCGTGAATTTCTACGTTTGTGGCTTAGTCTAAGAAGCACGTGCCTCGGAAACGCGATCTTGCTTCCCAAACAGGCGTACACATCGCGTGCCGAAAGCACACAACCTGATCTGTCGTAATTATTAATACAGCTCGATCCATCCAGGCCTGAAGATTAATGACCCCAGTACACTGGCATCAGCAAACCCTGGTTTTTTCTGTAGTGTTGTAGCACTTTATAGCACATATAGAGCACTCCAGACTCCACGTGGCACGGGCTGTCTACGTAGTGAAGGGCTGTTACTATGTAGTGCTCTAGTAAAAATCCCTCACTACAGCCCGGCAGTGTACTACTATGGAGCGCTCTATAGTATATACCACCTGGGGTTCGCTGATTCTTGTGCTCGCAATCAGAGATTAATGCGCAGAGTCGACAGTTACGTCTCGGGTATCAGTAGTCTGCTTCCCCTTAAATTAAGATCCCTCTCATCTTGGGCCCCAACTCTTCCACACAGATTCACCCCGATTTCGTCTGTAATAGCCCTTTCCCCTGACCTCCAAGAGATATCAGGTGAATCGAGAAGATGTCGAACGCAGATTCTCCAAAACAGCCTCTCTCGGCATTTGCGCTTTTCTGCATGGACTGGAGGCAGACGGTACGGGAGGCGAATCCCAATGCTCCTTTTTGTTCGCCTTTTTCTTTGTTTCTATGGGTCTCTCATGCTAATCGACGTTCGTGGTATAAGCGATACTAGGCACATTGCTCGGTGATGCATGGCGCGAGCTGGATACGTCACAGAAAAAGGTACCGTCTCCAAACGGTAATTAGCTGACATCCGTCTAAAAGGCTGGTATTGTGCAGATGTACGAGACTCGAGCTGCGGAGGACATGGTTAGATATCAACGAGAATCCGCCGAGTATGAACGAGAATCCGCCCAGTATTCAGTGCGTGTAATACCTGTGTCATCATATTCAGAGTGCGCAGACGAATCAACATAGGAGAAATAAAGAAAGTGAAAGTCCAATACGCTGTAAATCTGCGCGTAATGTACATAGAAAGAGTCTTATTTCGGAATTCATGATGCAATAGAGAAATCAACTTCGAATTTCATGCGATTGAAAGAATTTGATGTCGCTGTAATTCTCGATGCGCTTGAAAAAATTCGGTTTAACAGCCCACGAGAAAATAGCATTAGAGGACCTGGTGTGGTATGAGGTGCGTGTGCCTCATACGTATACTATATGCGCGTAAATTGATGAATATAAACTTTAGAAAGGACAAGAAAGGAGGAGCGAATTGATCCTCAGAGGATACAGTGGTTGCTAGCGAGTCTGTGTGTCTTCTGTGTAAAGAAAACCCGTACAAATGCGATATGAAGGCCTTAAATTTTTTATTCATAGTACATCGATTTTGTTAGACTCGTGAACCGAGAACGATGAATGTGTGGAGGATTCTTCCGCCGGAATTATCGTTCACGATATGTCCAAACGTTCACGATATGGCTGTCGTGAAGGATATGAGAACCCGTTCACGAAAAAGCAACTCCTTCACGAAAATATGTGAACCTTCACGCAGTGATATGTCATTCACGATATTATGTATCCGTTCACGAAAAGCAACTCCTTCACGAGCTGTCAATACATTCACGATCTGGCCGCACCGTGAACGATATAACTGTCGTGAAGGGTGGAAGAACTCGTTCACGAAAATATATATCCCTTCACGTAATGTCAGATCGTTCACGGTATTACGTTCGCTTAAAGGAACAGACCATCGTGAACGAGATGCAAGCTCGTTCACGAGAAGATGTCTCCTTCACGAAATATTTGACCGTTCGGGATATGACGCGCCCCTTCATGGCAAATAGCATACCTTCACGGAATACTCCTTCACGATATTTGACGTTGCTCACATCGCAATGTTGGCCTATCATCACGTGCATGTTTACGCTCTTGTCCGGACTCCCACATCGTGCGCTCTCGTCTCGCTCCTGAGCTAGTCTTCCATGGCATGTACGCAAAAACACAGACAGGCAGGGTTTCTATCTCTGCCTTGCCTGCATTTCCCAAGCTAGCCTCTCCGGTGCAGGCAGTTTTGGTCGCGCAGGGAATTAGGATTGGAGGACAACGTGAGCTCTCAGACCTCTCTATCCCACTCATCAGCCTCATCAGTCAATCCTGCGGTATGATTCCTGCTTATCCTTTCTCTGTACTTGTCTGGAAACCTAGGCTGGAATGCAGCGGTATGCAAATCCTGGTCAGGATTTTATCTCGGTTCGGGGTCCGCTTACTGCGTTGCACGTCACTCCTCTGCAGCTTTGCCAAATGCCATGCCACGCCTTCGAGCGCACATTCCCGAGTTATGGCGCGATAGAACACGACGAGTCTGGTCGTCATCCACGTATGCGCCGGGGCCGGCTCGTCACGTTGCGGTGAGACTCTGTACGCATCCTTTCAAAAATCTTGAGCTTAGATTCTTGCACTCACACTCCAGTTATCGAGGCAACAGGGAAAATCGCCAAAAGTCGCCAGTCAGTAGTGCGTGGATGTACTGTAAGTAGGACTACTGTGAATATATATACATTAGCGCGATTATGTTGCCCTTTCCTTGTTTCATTTTAAAGGTTTTGTTGTGTCATCTATACTGTGTCTTGTATTGTATCCTCTGTAGACTCGATGTTTATGACCTGCGAGACAAGAATGACGTCGGTGTGAACTTGAAGTCATTCACGTCGGCAGAGTGAAGGACGTACCACTGAAGGTCATTCACATAAACTACGTTCACGATACCTCAGGACGTGAAGGCGCAAGGGAGCCGTTCAGGCATAGGAACAACGTGAAGGGGAAGGGTTCATCGTGAACGGGATCTCAGGCCGTGAAGGCGAGAGGAGGCCCTTCACGCATAGGAACAACGTGAAGGAGAAGAGTTCATCGTGAACGGTATCCCAGGCCGTGAAGGCGAGAGGAGGCCCTTCACGCATAGGAACAACGTGAAGGGGAAAGGTTCATCGTGAACGGTATCTCAGGCCGTGAATGCGAGAGGAGGCCCTTCACGCATAGGAACAACGTGAAGGGTGAGGGAGCACCATGAACGGTGTTGGCGGGCCGTGAAGGTCTAGACAATTCGTGAACAATGATATCTCTATTGTGAAGGCAACCGTTAGAGCATTAAGGTATACAGCGTTCATGAGCGATATTCCAGTGAAGGCAAGATAGAGGGGCGTGAAGGGTAGTGCGGTAAGGACATGAACGATATCTGTTAGCGTTCACGTGGGCGTCTGGCGGATCCGGCGGATCCGGCGGATGAATCCTCCGTAGACTCGATGTTCATCGTGAACCAGTCGACGCTAGCGGATTGATCAGACAGAGACTGCCGGACATAAGACTGAATCGGGAAGATCAGCAAACAAAGCCAACAATCAGACAAAGAGAACCACAACACAACGATCAACCGCTAGCGGACTGGGCCCTCTCGGCGTTGTTTTGGCTGATGGAAATTTCCCCGCCATTTGAAGGGCTCGGACTTCGTCGTATAATCTCGAAAAATCGACCCCCAACAAAGTATGTTAGGCATGAACAGTTTTTAATTCTCTATCGAATGAGCCCAATTTGTTTTTGGGTGAAATATAAGGTGTCGTCGTCGTCGTCGACAGCGACGACGACAGATGCATATTTTGAGCAAAATTAATGCATAGTATGTATGAACAAATTATGGGGCATCAATTGGTGGGCTTTAAGTTCATGGAACAGGCTCCATAGTTGAGAACAATAATTGGAGGGTCCTGCGAGGTCAAATTTTTCTAAGTCCGAGCCCTTCAAATGGCGGGGAATTTTCATCAGCCAAAAGTGTGCCGAGAGGGCCCAGCCGGTATTCAGCGTTGCGAGCCTTGGCGAGTGATCGGTTTGCGTCTGTTGTGCTGAATACCGGATGGGGACGAGCCTACGATTTTGTTCAAATTTGTTGGGGCCGGATGTCACAGTGTTATCGTCACGCTACCGAATTCGAAACGACTGGCACTGGCAAACAACAACAACTTGGCTCTCTTTGTCTTTCTTCCTCGTTCTATGATCATGAAGCCAGAACAACCTGGCCCACAGAGCTACAAACCCAGAACCTCATCGCCCATTGAATTCCAGTTCAAATGGAGAAATGTGCGCGTCAATCCTCAAAACATTGGAGCAGACTTCCCCTTCCATCTGGAGCTGGAGCAGAACCGCTATGCCGTCCGTTTTCTCGAATTCCGTTCCTTAACCGACCCACCATTTGATATCGGCAACCCCGGTGATATATGGCTGAACGTCTCTTCAGCCTCGTACGCGTTATTTGCGTTGAATGCGAAAAAAGAGTGGCTCAGATGGCCCGGCCCGACGCTGGCCAAGGACCGGATGATTCTGCACCCTTATTTGCCGATTTACACGCTCTGGTGTACGATAAAGCAGGCCGGTTGGTACCATGGTGACAAGGTTGGAAAGGATTGGATCGGTGAGAAATTGACGGCGCGGCAAGAGCTGGGAGGGTATTCGTCTATGGAAAGTATGCTGGATGCTTCAGTGGGCGTTCGTCTCATTCTTCTGCGGGAGGAAATAGAAAGAACAAAGCCCTTTACCGAGCCAGTGGACCCATCGGCGACCTCTCTCACTAGTTCAATCGGCGACCAGCTCAAGTCGGCGCTCGACCAAATGACCTCGACTTCAACATTACCTGAAATGCAACAGGCTCTCATTTCGACTCTTTCCTCAGGAATTGACTATTGTGAGTCTAGCTAAAATGCTTTCAGGTTCTCCGCACTAACCCTAACATTAGTATTAACGGAGAGAAAGAAGCTATCGCAAACACTATTTGAAGTGGAGGAGCGGGCTGCCGTAGCGGAGCTGAAGTTAGCAGGATTCAATGCGGTACGCGTCTCTCTAGATCTCGTTATCCTTGCAATTTTTAAGCAGGTCGGCTGTCACTGGCAGTCTTCTAATCATTATCGCGCCCATTGCCACGAGACTCCCCTAGTACAATCGCCTACCTCACCCACTCCACATTCCTCCACGACATTCCCGCTGCGATTGATGCAAGATTCCGATAGAGACCATCCACCGGACGGCCCCGCAGTTCTAGACAGAGCACCGTCGCCGTCAAATATTACTTCGAAACATCTCGACATTTTATTCCGGCCGGCGGATGAAGGCCGGTCCAAACACTGTCGTATCTGTCTGTGGGTTTGCATTCGCGTTCTGACCGTGACTACTACGCATGCTGACACTTCCGTGAAATAGGGACTTGGTCGCATACATCCCGAGCGAGGAAATCTCTGCGCTCATGATACATGCGCTGGAATCACACCCAGATGAATGTGCTGTTTTCGCCAGTGCCTCGGACGAAGAGCTTGAATTGGCTCGACGGGAGTTCGTTGTTGCGGGATAAATATTCTGGCCATAGGTCGCATATTGCATTTTTCGCAGTTGCATTGTTGATGTATCCTCATTTGTTACTGTACAACGTAAATAGTAGAATTGTATAAAGAAATTTCAAGTGCTGCGGAAGCCTCGGCACATTACCAAGCTATCCTGGCCAGCCAGGACTTTGGGTGCCCCCGATTCCACCACTTGCGCGCTTCGTCAAAAAAGAGGAGCACGGTTCCGTACCTATTCGATTTGAGCATCGGATGAAGCACAAGAAAAGAAAATACTCACGCCATAGGAAGGAAGAAGAATTCAGGGGAGATGCCGCGGGTCAGGAAAATCGACTGGAACCAGGGTATATAGGCGAAGAAGCTGAGAGACCATGAGGCTGCTTTATCTGAAAAGTGAGATCATGACACGCACCAAGCTAGTGCAAGAGCCATGAGCATCGCCGGGAAAAGGTACACATTCCGCGTCATTGAGGATCCCACGGGATTTTGCTGGAATATTGACAGGCGGCGCGTACGCGTGGATAGTAAGTTGAACCATTGCATGATCACCAGGTTGAAAAAATCTGATCGTCAATGGAAATTCAGCGTCAGCGAGCACTGAAATCAAAACTAGAGCCATACACAGAGACTGTGCGCGACAGGTGAGTTCGGCTAGAAGCGTAGGGTCGATGGTCGACGTTCCGTATTTGCGCCACAAGGCAGAGAATGGGACGCCGTTGCGTTGAAACCCGAAGTAAAAGGCCCTGATGGTACAACATGAGCAGATAATTTAGCTAATTGAACTGCATTATATACGCTGTCATCGAGGTCAAAGTTTCCAGGACACCGATGAACAAATAAGCGTGCCCGAGGAGCCTGACGTCGGCGAGACGATCTGTCTTGCGATTCCGCGGTTTACGAAGTAGGAGATCGGCCTCGGGCATCTCATACACGAGCGAAAGTGCTGGCAGGACATCGGTAGCGACACAGATCTTGAAAATTTTCAGGATCACAGGTGAGCTAGAAGTGAAAGATGGACGGACAATAATCATCTGGATACTGCTCAATGCTTGAGGAACGCCGGTCAGGACGTTGAGCAAAACGGGAATTAGCTCTGAGAAACTCCCTGCTTAACCGCATTAATTGCGGCCCACTGCTTGAACTAATATACTCGCCGGCTGGGAGGAGATACAAAATGGACTTGCGAAGATTCTCGAAGCACAGACGGCCATATTTGATTCCCGTGATCATGGTTGAGAAGTTGTCAGAGAGCAATACCAGATCTGCCGCCTCCTAAAACGACGTTAATAAAAGGTACTTCAACTGAGGAAGCTCCGACCATAGCGACTTCAGAACCCCCGGCCATTGCGACGCCCACGTCGGCCTGCTTAAGCGCAGGGGCATCGTTAACTGACAGCAGGTTAAGATTAGCGTAATCCTAGTTCGATTGTTCGACCGTACCTCCGTCTCCTGTGACAGCGACAGTACATCCTCCGCCTTGAAACACACGAACAATCTGCAGCTTCTGTTGAGGGCTGGTACGCGCGAAAACGAGTTCGTCGAACTGGGGATAATCAGGCATAGATCATAGTTCGGATATGAAAGGACACACGGTGAGAACCTGCTTCCACTGCGACTCTGTCATCGTCATCATCTCTGGACCGCTCAGAACCAAGCTCGTCAAAGGAGCGTCCGCAGCCTTGTCATCGTCAAAGGCCGGGATTTGGGAGAGTGGAATATCCAGCGGCAGGTCGGCAAGATGCTTGATCGCTTTTTCTGGAGTTGTGATGATCCCGACTTGGCGTGCAATTGCGGCAGCCGTCGAGGAGAAATCTCCTGCACATAATAAAATAACCTAGCATGAGATCTGTCCGGCATAGGATGCAGCTGGAGGACTACCTGTGACCATGGCAAAACGGATGCCCGCCCGACGGCATACGCGCACGGTCTCCTCAGTCTCTGGTCGCGGAGGGTCAACTAGGGCAATAAGGCCAACGACAGTCAAGTCGACGTTCACAGCAAGTAGATGATCTTCAAGCGAATTTCCATCGATATGCTCTTTCGGCAACCCGTCTGCAAGAACTTTTTTGGCGAGGAGGAGAACACGCTGACCGCGGGCGGCGTAATCTTCCTGGATAGCGGATATTCCAGCGAGCACAACGTCGTCGAGAGGCCATTGCTTGCCATCCGGGTCGACGTAACTCGAGCAGCGCCGCATAAGGACGTCCGGAGCCTTAAACAAAATAATCAACAAATCATGCGATGAAAACACATTTGGTAGCACGCACGCCTTTGACTGCAAGCATGTACTCTCCGTCTTCAACCGTGTTAAAAGGCGAACCCTTTTCAAGATGATGGTCGGGGGATCTAGTAAGGCACTTCAGAGCGAATTTGTTCTCTATAAACCTGTTAGTGAACTGAAATAACGTGGGCAACTAGAATAAGACGTGCTGGAATTGAAAGAAATCTTCCCCGCTTCAATCCACCTTGCACGTAAATCATCCGTCCGATTAATACTTTCTGCAAAGCGCAAGAGCCCTGTATCTGGAGAGCCAAGGAACACGCCCTCGTGATCAGATGACAGGCGCAAAAGAAAAAAAGAACACACCAGTTGCATCTCCATTGACTTTACGGTGCTCCTCCGCCTCCTCGATCTTCGATGGCTCGAACACAGCGTCATTGCAGAGTCCCGCCAGCGCCGCGAGCTCACGAATTGCGCTGCCCGATGACTTTGGCTGCGCCGCCAGAACGCGCGCATCTGCGACGGTGTACCGCGCGAGGCCCACTGCGACGTTCACGGCCGTCATCTTGTTCTGCGTCAATGTGCCTGTCTTGTCTGAGGCTATGAAGTTGACGGCGCCGAGGCTCTCCACGGTCGAGAGCGATTTGCACAGGATGGAGTTCGAGCGCATAGCGCGGGCGCTATAAAACACAGCATAAATATTTTGGGAGTGGCCGAAATGAAAAGGATGGGTACATGACGGTGAGCGACAATGTGACGCATACGGGGAGCCCCTCTGTATTTATTTAAATGTGGGATGTCGGACGAGAAACAGGAGGACGAACCAGGAATAAACGCAACAGCGACGGAAACACAGTCAATGAGGAGGACCGGAACCGTGATGAAGCCGGGGTAGTAGCGACGCAGCCACCCAGCCCACAAGACTATTCAGAAAAGAAAATATAGGAAGAACGAAGAGTGTATATCATGAAAAACGACACGCACTGACGATCAAAACCGCGACTGCCATCGCGAGGCCGCCGATGATGAGCACGAACCGAAAGATCTCGACCTCAAGCGTCGTGCGCACGGGCCTCTCGCTGCTCGCCTGTTTCGCGATCCGCCCGAAGACTGTCCCATCGCCGAGTCCAACAGCGATGCCTACACCACTCCCGCTCGTGCAGAGCGTGCCCTGCAATGCGATGTTACGCGATTCCATGACTGACGCCTCGTCAAAATTATTCACGAGGAAAGAGGCGGCACCCACAGTTCTTGTCCGTGCAGTCGACGGTGGCGGCGACGTCGTTACTCTCGCCGGTCAGGATAGAGCGGTCGAAGCGCAGGTCGGAGGATACCTCCAGAAGGCGTAGGTCCGCTGGGACTTTGCAGCCGAGGGTGATTGTTACAATGTCGCCTGAGACTAGGTCCGCCGCAGGAAGTCTGGATAGTGCGGATTGAGGTTATGATATTTACTTGATGGTGAGGCTCACTTGAATTTCTCGCCATCACGGGAGACGAGGATCTCAGTCGGTAGGAGGCCAGCGATAGACGCCATGACGCGGCCAGTCGAATAGTCTGCACTGCACAATGAGTGGATTGGTATGTGGAAGAGATTGTTCCGTACCTTGCCAAGCATTAAAGACTGCTTGGATCAGAATGACAATGAGCAGTACGACGGCCAGTGCGAGATTTGGCACGAATGGGTTTGGGTCACCCAGTGGACGCCTTGCTGATAGTTAGAGGCAATTGAAATAAATAATAGAAGTACAGACCAGGCTATAAAACAGATGATACTTGCAACAAACAGGAGACTTCCGAAGCCTGAGAGCTCGAATCAGACAAACTGGAACAGAAACAATCGCAGCTCCCACCTCCAAAAATGTAGAAAAAGATCTTGCGCGCGAGATTCTTAGGCGGGCGGCTGATGACATTCTTCCCGTTTGTCGCAAGGCGCCGCGCCGCGATGGACGCGTCCAGCCCCCGGGTCTCTGACACACTCAAGCGTGTGCAGATTTCTTGCGGGGACAGAGTGTGCCAAGTAACACTAGAAATATCTGCGCGAGTAAATTGGGTTGTGTATAATACCATATGCCAGAGCGATTGACCTTTAGCATCGGCCTTGCTCTTAGCAAGGTCGACCCCCAGTTCCTGAGTTTCAGTGACATGGACACTACGGGTGAGGTTGGTGAGATCAAAAAAGACATGAAAATATTGACGAAGGCAGCCTACCTTAGAGTCCTGAAGTCCCCAGGGATTTTCGAGCGAGGGTCAATCTTAGTGGACCCAAAAGTTGGGACGTGGTGAAATTCGCGTCTCAAGGGAGTGAACGGTGCTGCATCCACAGTGTCCGCAAGCACGGTAGACGCTGCGTCTGCTTCAAGATCTGTTGCATCCATCGTAGAGCTCCCTGGAAATTGCAATAATGAAGCACCCTTCCAGAACAACGCGAGTTTAAATCGGTGGGAGAAACATTTCGTCAAGGCGCCACAGCCTGACACTGCGCGATTTTTGGACCGCTGGCAAAATTCACGCTCGCGCCTTTGGACCTTCCGTGATTTTACTTTGATCCTGCCATCAAGGAGATTTGGACCACCCCTAGTTGACCCCTGGCGTATATCGCTCATGACAGTGGACACTGACCAAGGAAACGAATATCATCTTGAATATCATGCGATCTGTGCGCTTGATATTCAGGTTTGCTAGTGAAGAATGCGGCTTGTTGTAAAAAGCGGTTGAGCCGGAGTTGCTGCGAGTGGGTGGTTGGTGAAAGAGGTTGGACGTTAAGTGACTAAGTCGAAGGGGTCGACGGAAATCGCCGAGAAATCACGAGACTGGGTAATCGGGCCGGTCGCCGAATGTTTTCCCCAACCGTTATCGCAACTTCTGTCCCAGCACTTATGGAGACCGATATATAGGCTAGAACTTGGTATGTTCCGAATGGGACCGCGCCAAGCTATTATTAACATATTATCCTGAGTCTTATCTAAGTATGGCCAAGCTACCACGAGTTTCAAACGAACACGGACCTAAGTTCAACTAACCTAAAGCGATTGTCACGCAACTTATTACTGTCAATGGTCCGGGGCGACCATGTCTATCATAGTCCAGTTTTAGAATCAACTGAACAAGACAGCCGGATCTCAGGCTCAACTTCCAACATCCGTTTAATTTTCTCGATAACAGACACAGTCAAGCTAACTTTCCGCATCTGCAAATTATATTCCAACAGTCCTTCCGTGCCGCTTTTCTGATCCTCTTGACTGCTGCTTTTATTTTGTATGCATGCCTCGACAAATCCGAGATCTGGCTTTGGTTCAAATTTCGCGTTGTCTCAGATTGTGGACTCCCGATCCACTTTCGTCGAGTCCTGGGTAAAATACCATCATAGGATTAGCTTGTCGATATATTGCTATCCCCCGCGGAGAATCGTCCGAGTCGGCAATTCCTTGTTCCTGTTCCTCAGGGTCGAGGCATTAGATGTCGATACGATCCCAGATTTTCCTTCCCGTAGCTGATCCCTGTATCGAATGAGTGCATAGGTCCTCGATATCGATTATTTTTAGAACATTGGAATTGAATCGTCCCCTACTTTGGATAAGACTGTGTCCATTTCCACCACACAGTTTCAGTTTCTTCTACACACGCACAACTCAAGCCTCAACATCCTTCGATGCGGTCCCATACTGATCAAACCCCGCCCTATCGCGCTTCCTTCCCGGCTGTCCGTCGTGTCTCAGCTCTTTAGACGACATGCCCGTCCCCGGCTGGCCGGTACTCGCGTACACGTCTTTGGAGGTCGCGCCCGGGAGCTGGTCATACCCCGTGCCCAGGTCCGTCGGTTGGTTTGTCGTTGCATCTCTGTCGACTACTGTATCGACCGTTACGGGCGCCGCTTGGGGCTGTTGGCCTAGCAGGATGGGTGAGGTGAGGAGTGAATGAATCTCAAACCGAAGGTAAAAAAGAATGCATACCGGCCGGCCGCCCGTCCACGATGCCTTGGTCTGTAATATCCGTTGCGTTTTTGTAGTTTTGGAGCCCGGACATTATTATGGGGTGAGGATGATATCGATTTCGTTGGGAGAGCTGGCCGTGAGACGGATGCGTTTTTATACCTGCTGGGATGGGAAATGGGTGACATCAAGGTGAGATCATTGGATTCGGTTAAAATTATAGGAACTATGACTGAAGACTTTCATCACTTGAGGGGTTGTTCTTCCCGCCGGCCAGATATCTATTGTCCGATATTTGCTACAAATCGGCGAGCCTCACATTGACGTATAAGTACCTGCTCGACTGAATAATAGTGTTTCGAAGTGGCGGCGCAGTTGAATACTGTTAGCTGTTACACAGCTCAGTTTTTAAGCGCTCCAATTAAAATCAAACGTGCCAGGAAAGCTGTGAAAGAAGAAAATTATTGCTGTTGACGCGTTGACGCGTTGTTATTTCTGCACGCCATTGTCATTGATCGTCGGCTACCCGAATTGATTGTTGCCATTGCAAGAGCTGTTAGGCTGGGCCGACTTATAAACGCTCACAAAGTATATCGACTTACCCACCATGGCGTCCACCAGCGGAGAGCCGAGTCCGACACAAGATGCTGCGGTGGACGATCCTGATGCTGGCGCAGCAGCCGCCACGACCATCAGTGCCAGCGTCACGACAGCAGACTCGGAGCCCAGCACCTCTGACATTCCATCTACCCGAAAACTGACGTTTGTGGAACCAGAAAAGCCTCCTAAAGAAACCAGCCAGGATGTTGACGAGCCCAGCACGGCTCCTATGGCCTCCACCAGCCGAGAAGGAAGTCCTGAGCCAGACGAGGAGGGGGAGGAGGAAGAGGACGC
Source organism: Mycena leptocephala (assembly GCA_029378395.1). Classification (NCBI taxonomy): domain Eukaryota; kingdom Fungi; phylum Basidiomycota; class Agaricomycetes; order Agaricales; family Mycenaceae; genus Mycena; species Mycena leptocephala. Next base: position 59,566 of record JARJLF010000319.1, on the reverse strand, counting down.
AGAGAACGTGGACAACGAGGGCAATAACGACGAAGAAGAGGACGAAGAGGACGAGCTTGAAGAGGCGTACTTCTGGCACGACCAAATCATCGCCGAGCTACGACGCGCCTGTCGCGACGACGACCCTCGCAAGGCCTACGCCATTATCGACACCCTCAGCGTGGACCGGCTCGGGCGCACCAGCTACACTGCCCGCGCAGAGCGCACGGGCGAGGTCGTCGTCGTTAAAGCCAACGTACTCGAGGCTCCGGTCGAGAAATTCACCGGCCAGCGGCTGATCACCGAGCTGTTCCTCATGCGCGACATGCTCCCGCACCCGAACGTCGTGGGGTTCTACGATCTGTATATCGTGCAGACGGCCGAGGTGTGGCTTATCACGGAGTACATGAAAGACGGTGTGACACTTGGGGAGATCATCGCCAACACCGCGAGCAAGTTCACCGAGGAGCAGATAGCACGCGTGTGTCTCGAGGTGCGGGTGGATTTCTTTTCTTTTAATTTTAAAAAAACCTATTTTATACACAGACGTGCAAAGGGCTCGCGCATCTGCACAACCAGCTCATCATCCATCGCGATATCCGCTCCGACTCGATAGTCATCGACCGAAAAGGGCGCGTAAAAATCAGTGCGTTTTCCCCCTCCCCCTTGTGGCCAACTCATTAAACGCTGCCCTCCCCAGCCGGCTTCGCCTTCTCCGTCCAGCTGCCCGACAAGGCCGCCAAGCGCCGCACCATGGTCAGCACCCTCGCGCTCCCGAACCGCTCCCCGTACACCGTCGACAAGACGCACTGGACCGCGCCTGAGGTGATCAAGCGCAAGGAGTACGGCCCCGAGGTCGACGTCTGGGCGTTCGGCATCACGCTCGTCGAGATGGTCGACGGCGCGCCGCCATACGCGGGTCAGGAACCGCTCAAGGTGCTGTTCCTCATCCTCGTCAACGGGACGCCCGAGCTCAAGGAGCCGGACGCGCTGAGTGACGAGCTGAAGGACTTTTTGTCGGACTGCCTCGCTGTTGATGTGGAGCAGCGCGCGAGTATGTCCGAGCTGGTGGAGGTAAGTTGTATTTCGGGACGGCTTTTTTTTCGTGGTGATTGATGAGGACGAATTTCCGTTTTGCAGCATGAGTTTTTGAAAAAGGCGTGTCCTCCGGCCGAGTTGGAGCCGCTGTTTGAGTTCAAGCCCGAGCCCGAACCTGAGGCGGACTCCGCCGAGCCTTCTCAGCCGACGGAATCAGCTGATATTGTGGACTCAGAGACTGTGCCGGCGCTCGCTTCGGATGCTGTGGACCCTCCTACGCCCTCCGTTGCATCCGAATCACTGGACACGCAAACCGTGGTCTCTGCCCCGGCTTCTCAGGAAGTCCTCTCCACTGCGGCGGACGCTGTGGATTCCCCCGTGCCTGACGTCGTAGATCCCCCCGCGCCCGACGTTATAGTTGCAGAAATTCCCGCAGAATCTGCGGCTGCGTCTGTTACACTTGACTCGGGTTCGTCTGCGCCCGTTGTGGAATCGGTCGTGTCCGAGACGGCTGCTGCTGACGCCGTTCCTGAGGCGCCTCAACCGCTGGACTCCTCCGCACCTGAGCCACCAACCTCCCCAGCGCCAGAGGCGGTTGACTCAACCGCGTCTAAAGTGGTCGAATCAACAATGCCTGAGGCTCCGACGGAAGGTTCAGCTTGATTGGATCGGGATTGAGAATAAATAAACAATTTGGGTACTTTGGCTGTATATAGGTATGGGAGATAGAATATTTAGATGGACAATTCAATTGGTTGTGGACTTGAGGAGGGGACAGAAGACGGTGAAGACTCTTTTAAGGCGAGGCGCTGCGATTTACCAGCCGAACGCGCGGATAGTTTGCTTGACCTTGACTCTGAGGGTCTCAAGTACGTTTTAAATAACGAGCGCGCCCTTATATGTTAACGAATTTCAACAAGGCTTCAAGGTTAACAACATTTATAAATTACTCTACGTTGTCCAATGTCCATCATGATCCAAAAAGAACGTGTTTCTACCCCTCACGCCCAGGTTGGGGTCCAGAAATCGAATATCTGCGCAAGCTCCCCAATATTGCACTCCCCAACACCAATGAATTCGGAAGCATGTTCAAGCTGCACGCAGAGGCCGCTGGGAACGGACTTGATTGCACAACCGGCGGCGAACTTTCCTCCACTAGGAGAGGACCACGCGCCTGGGAGGCACTGATCGCACTCGATCTCCCAGATCTGCGTTCTTCAAAATTTCAGTGGGTCAGTTTCGCTCCAGGCCTCCAGTACACTCCAATGGACGTACTGCTTCGTGGAGTCAATCTCTTCCAAGGTCAATAGATTACCAACCACGTCAACAACTAAGTTGTTGCCGCCAGTAATTGCCCTACACCACATTGTTAGTTTAATATTAGTGGTCGCCCCAAAATCGACATACTTGACGATGTAAGTAGGGTTGGCCGAGCCTGTTTGCTCCACATGCCATTCTGCCGTTCCGTTCAGCGGGCGCGTGCCTAGATCACTCTTGAGCGCCGTCCCAGCGAGGACGGGCGATACACCCCATTCGGTGTCGACAGCAATAATGGATACGGGGGCGCCTTCGAAATTAGGGCTGCAGGTGGCGTAGCGGGCAATGGGCGTCGCGGAAACGGCCCCAAGGATGCAAGCAGCAGCAGTAAGGGAAACAAGAGAGAACATTAGGCCAGGAATGAGGTAGAAATGAAATGGGAAACCGGAAGAGAAAATTGAATGACTCTAGCCTACATTCAGTCTCGCTTTTATATGCTCGTCGCAGCAAAAAATAATTTTACGCCGGTCGCCGTTTCTCTGTGCATTCCAGGGCCCGGCTGAAATGAAACCAAGGCATGGGGGCGGACGCCGACTCATTCGAACCGGTCGGGAAACTCGGGCTGCAAGAAATGAGTATGCCGTCCTCATCTCCGTCTCCGTCAACTCTCCGCCCACTGCCCATTGCCAGTACTAGTGGTAAAATGGTTCGGTAGTGTAAGCAAGAATGCAACAGCTCAAACTCCGTCTCGCAAAGGAAAATAACCAATGCCCGCGAGTATGCATCTTCGTTGCATATGGCCCGCCGTTGTCGGTCTTTGGTCGTACCTCAGTCTTGTATTAGGCAGAGGCGTGGTTTAGAATCGTAAACATCATAAACAACAGAAACAACCTGCGATGCCGAGGATGCATCAATAATTGTTTTTGATCCGAACGCCTCGGCATATCGGTGCGGTCCTCATTTTGTTTTGTTCAACGAATTTGTCCTTCGCTGTGCGATACTTGAGCTACCCCGGGAACAAGGAGCTTTGGGTCTAGATATATTAGGTGTGGCTTCGGGAATATGATTGGGGCCATTTCAATAATTATTGGTCCTCAATGGCAAGGGGGACAGTGTGTGAGGGACACTCGAAGCCCGGCGGCCCGGATAAACACTTGCTGCAATAAATTTATCGAAAAAAGAAATTGACTACATACTCTGTGAAAAGAGGTCGAGCCGTTTTTGTGTGAAGAATCAAATGGGAGCTTTATAGGAAGTAAAGATATCGAAAGAAACGAATCCAAGTTGAATTTCACGGTCCGTTGACAGCAACGCGACTTTCATGATCCTAAGAATGATTCACCCTGAACAAAAATTGTCAGTCGGAAGTTTCGGAAGCACGAATCGTGAAATAGTTTGGAAAGAAACTGACTGGGCGAACCACTGCTGGTTAGTCGCGATGCACAGGCCACCGTGAGCATTCTGAGTTGACTGACAGTTGGGCGCGATGAAGTCGATCAGGCTCGCCTATTTGGAGATTAATATATCAACATTCTGGCTGATGACAGAGACCCACCCAGTCGGTGCGGCAATACTCAATAGGGACGGTATCCTGGTTGACAAAGAAGGAGAGACAGCTGGCGAATTGCACGACCACGGTATTGTTGGTGCCCTGTGCAAGCCTCATTAAACGAAACCTGATGCGGAGGTAGGGCTTACTGTTCCAACAGTGAAGAGCGCTCCTGAAGGACAGTAAGGGTGTATTATCACGTTAATGTGAAGTGATACTTGCCGATGTTTTGGCTGTCGAATCGCAAGGCGTCCGCAATAATATGGCAGTCGTTTGGGACGGGTCCACCTCCCGAAGGAGTGAAGCAGCTGGTGGTGCCTGAACGTAGCTGTGGGCATTTAGACAATTACTGTAACTTCAATTCGTACATGGGTCTCCGCAGACGTCCACGACCTGGCGAGCCTCCAATGTCTTGACTTTGGCCTCATATTTGGGGCAAGTGGCAAATTGCACATGGACGTTCTTGTCTTGCCCAATATACGTTTCCGAAAGCGTGACCTGTCCTTCACAGACTGGATAATATCGTTCATTATGTCAATAGAAATGTTGAGAGAAATTCGATAAAAGTGCCACCTTCTCCAGCCGCTCGAGGAACGAGCGCGACGCTGGCAAGAGAGACTTTGGAAAGCAGGAGGGCAGCTGAGATGAGAGCAAAGGACCACATGGTAAGAATGCATCTAGTACTGGATTCTCGCTGAATTTATACCACAGCTGAACAATGCTTCGGAATCGAAAGGCCGCAAACAGGATATTTTGCGAGGGAGAGATGGGCTGAAATGCCCGGTCTATTCAATTCATGTGATGTATGTCAGAAGGGGGAAGATATTGAGTCCGCGATGCGCATATACGACATTGATTCTTTGCGCCGGGAAATAGCTGGTTTCAGAACCGCAGAAGGGTCGACCGTCAAGTCTGGCGGAAATAAGTCGACCGGCGGCGGAGACTATGCGGCCACAAAATCTTTTGATTGAGCAAGTCTTTAAGCTGCTCTGATTCCATTTTCTTTCACTCTTTCTACACTGAAGCTCATACTGTACCTCTACAAACATGTACGATCATACCGATTTAAGTTTTTTAAATGCATAAGAAAATGCGGCATCCCGGTCATCGGGAATATTTCCGAATCTGAAAATCTGATGAGGTGGTAATAGTCAGGAGATTGGTCCTCTTTGCGGCTGTCGAAGCCGCCGTGGAAACTAGTACTGTCAGGAACGGGTTCGGCCAAGTTCAACTCGACAAAAACAGCGGTTTCGGAGCGTATGGAAGACAACAATAGCGGCATTGGACGCGTAGAACCAACCGTACATCCGTACATCTGGTGTCACGACCGCCGCGGCCAACACCACCGCGGAGTGCCAGTGTGATCACTGATCTCAGCCTTCTGCAACCACATCGCTGCTGTCATGTGACTGTTGAATTTCAGTTCCACACCAAGGAAGCAATGTGCTTTGAACAAATGATCATTCTGAATCATTGTTCCGTCATCGCGGGAGGCGTGCCTGTCTTCTCCAAGGTCTTCTCCACATTCGGTGAAACGTTCGTTCTGTCTTTTATAGCGGAAAACGAACCATAGAAACTCGCGATGCCGTGATAGCTACAGGGCTTAGGGTGTATTAGGTTTTCTGTCCGTATTCAGCCCTCAGGACGAGGGGAAGACGAAGGCGAGATTTGGAGCCAGACAATAAATTGAATGAGTATATCAAGGAATATGTTCCTAGTGGTTAGTTCAAGATAACACGTGCACCGAGCGTAATCAACCGAGGGCATCGGTGCTTCCTACCGACTGATTGTTGCAGTCAGAAATCAGGATGGATGAAGGTAGACCCAGGTAAGTTTGGACATGAGGCATGTGGGTACTCTTTAAAGTGTCTTCGCCGAGATTGACATTCCTGGTCATCCCGGGTAATTTCGATGAAATCATACCGCCAGAAAGTCCCCAGTTCTGTGGCTGTCGCCATACAGCTGATTTTTTCTGACGCCTCATCTGTGGCGAAGACACGGGTAATCTTACCTCCCCAAGGTTGGCAGGTTTCCGTTTGAAAACGTTCTCAAACGGTTTAAGCCGTTTTATTTCCATTTAGTTTGTGTGTGGCGCAAACGGTTTGAAAACTGTTGTAAATGGTTCAAATGGTTACAACAAATCAATCACTTACCGCGGCTTGCTGGGTGGATTCTCACCCATACAGTCTATAAGAAAAAGTGGTAGGACTCTTCAAGGTCATGCCATTGTCCCAGAGTGAGGAACCGCTCACTTACGGGCGGGATCTTTGTATTTGATGCCGGTCGGCTATCTCGGCGAACACATCGCGCCTGCTTCCCGTCACCTCCCGCTTCATAACCATCTTGGTGCACCTCATTGTGGACTGACAACGGGGGCAGGGTCTTATCTGTGACTTTATTATGGTCAGATAACTCGATTTGATCCTCCAGATACGTCCAAAGAACCTGCCCGCCAAAATACCATTTATAAACTGTTTAAATACTGTTTCCGTTTGATTTGTCCGGGTCTGCAAATGAAAACTAAATGGTTTGAGCCTTAGAACCAAGAACCTTGATATATTTCCTGGCCTGGAGACCACTGCGACAGCTGCAGCAGGCGGCGAGTCAGGGTGGTGCCGCAGAGTTCGTATAAAGGAGCGTTGAACCCACGAGAGGGAAGCGCTCTATGTCTCGAGCTCGGCGTTCTCGGGGATATGTTCAAAACACTGGCAGGATATCGTCCGGGGTAATACATGACATTCGTTATGCCGGTAGGCTACTGCACTATTGCGCCGAAATCTCCGAGGTCGTCTTAGCCCTGAGCAGCCCGCGTATTTGTGTCTTTTTGTGTACTTCTGCTTACATTGTACTCATCTCAGGACTCGTTTGACCCACATAAGATTTCTACAGTGGTTTCCCTTTGTTGTAGACTTCCATTCAATTCATTGACAATGCAGATTCTCAACACTGCCGAGTTGTTGCAGCGTTCAAGTCAAATGTCATGACCAACGTCAAACAATGATCGGTCGAAGCGATTCAACCTCCCCAGTTTTTTGTTCCATGGTCTTTGGCCATCTGCAATTCCCAGGCCGACGCAGTGTGCATACATATAATTAATTGAAGGGCTATACCGGGGTCAAATTACTCAACAGCATATTTTAACCTACAGATCCACACTTCGAGCGATTACAAGGTAATCGCTGGGCCCAAAACTAGTGGCTCACACGGCTGGGTCGGGACATCGTTCGACGCCTTTATAATGATCATCTGAAGTCTCCCCAGAGTTTCGATAGTGAGTTGCGTCGTGGGCCGTTTCCATCCTTCTGCCACAGGCATCCGCTCTTCCCGGAAGAAAATGTCCACAAATCTAGCGCCAGCTGTGAGAGATTTTGTGAAACATCACGGAGATCACGTACTTCTTCGGGGCTATACCAGTGAGAGGATCACCCATTACACTTAGATACAGCGCTGACTCTACCCCGCGGAGCCCTATGGACTTCGGGCTGTTTGTTATGTTTGGGTTGTTCGCAAGCGAGTCGGCCAGCCTGGCGTGCATGACCTGTCCCGCGGAGGTGGTGTTATAATAATCCACACCCTGGTTAGCGTTGGCGAGAGTGGTGAAAACCGTTTCGTTGAAGTTCAGGTTATCCCCCAGCGCGAAATCTTGGCGGGAGATGGACGCGTCGTGCTCGATCATGTTGTGTCTGGGTTGCGTTTGAGATTTTTTTCAGAATGAATTGCCCGCAACGATAGCGCTTACAGTTTAAGGTCGTCCAAATTCAAGGTTGTGGGATCATTGCTCGCCAAAAGGCCGAACTTTGCTATTGTCACCAGGAGTGCATCAGCTTTGACATTAAAACCGTCTTGACATGATAATAAGCATCCTACGCCCAACACCATCTCGTTAAACAACGTACCACCTGCGCCCTTCAACATCATCGGAATTGTGATGTTTTTCCCGCTGCGGGGAAGATATCCATGGTTCGCGAGTCTGCTCGACGGTCAGTTAAGAAAAGAGCGTTGTACAGGAAGTTCGCCATACGTGTTGAGTCCTGGGCAAGGCGAGCGGACATCTGTGACCGTCGGAGCGACCCATCGATGTTCTCCCCATGGGCCTTGGAAATAATCCTGAGCATGTGCAAGCGTCCTCGATGCCGCGATAGCTACGATGGTGAGAGTGAAGTGGATCGTGTGCATTTCAGTGAATGCCAGCGGGCGTCTGCGGTTTGCTCTCTCAGTTTTAATGAAACAGGACTTACGGCATCGGCGGGTGGCACACTCCGTGCTGCGGACATCGCAGTTACCCTCCGGGGAGACGACTCCGAGTACGGTTACAGTCTTTTTTGTACAAGTGTCGTCGAAAGAAAATTTATCAGGGTCTTCAGCTAAACGTCTCTGACGGAAAATTCAATTTTCAAAATAAGCAAACCTGCGGAGAGTCGATCATCAAATCGGGAACTATAGCAGGTTAAATTCCCTCCACGCCGCCGCCACTAAGCTCCAATGTGCCAGAGAAGTTCGCCGGAAACCTTTGCTTAAGGCGAAATAGGATGATTCGGATGAAATGGGGTCTAATGAGGACTTCTTCGCCGAAGAGTTCGCAGCGTCCAGTATTACTCGTCGCGGATTTTGATGTTCATTGTATTGCATGCTACATGATGCTATTTGGGACAGGATTTGAATTTGCCAGGGAGGAGCGAGTCGCGGGTACGATCGAAAGTGGAGGCGGATGCTTCCCAGGGAGTGTTTCGAAGTGGAAGACAGGTGTGTGTTGACTATGCAGCACGGAAGCGTGAATGACAAAGGTCTGCGGTGGCTCCGAGTGACCGAGTCGATGGGTGCGAAAACAGATCGAATATTCTAACCAATCGCAATCAGGGAGCCAGGGCCGAAAATGCGACGTACGGTGGAGCCCAGAAGGATATTCGTGCCGAGGCCCACGGTGGTTGGAGTCAGGATGCGATTTTGCTAAATGTTTGCTCAAGCTTGGCAAAGGTCCGTTCATGTAATCGATGGCATCTTCGGGCCGGTCCGCCGACTCAGGGGTTTTCTAATCATCGCGTCTTCCGCCGCCATCTGTGGCCTGCGACTGCACCCGCATTTCGGCGCCGCATCCAGCCCATAGACGCGTCAAAAATTGAGGTGACCCTAGGGGTGAGCCTCGTTCTGGCGGCCCCACAGCATGCTGACAATGGGTCCGTGAAGAGGGAGCCACCTGTGGCTGCGGAGATCATGGCCTTGTTACTTCGGGACCGCCACAAGGAGCGGAGCTGCTGGGTGTCGCACATATCGAAGCTGGAAGCAGAGCTTAAGCAGGTTCGAAAAGAGGCGCTCAACGCCGCACTGGCAAATCAGGTCCAACTGGTACGTGCTCCCCACGTGGAGCACCCTCGATCAGCTACTGGCACTGAGCCCGTCCCCACCTGAAGCGTAATTTCTGACCTCCTAACGGACGGGCAGAAGATCCGAAACAACCTGAACCTACGCTGCGCACTCGGTACGCAGGGTCCAAACACCGCAGTTGTTGCATTTACCCACTCATAGGCACCAGAGATCCTCGCCGAAGTGCTCCGCCTCAAAGCCAACCAGTTGACGGCCGGGGCTTCGCGACCGTCAGCACCGTGCACTAGGCAGATGCGCAAGTGAAGCGCACGCTAAGTATGCCAATCTGTCAACTCGTAGTCGTACCCTATAATTTTTGTATTTCTCTCCAGAATTTCTATTGCAGAATGGTCAGGTTTTGTTTTTGGTTAGTAATTGCAACGAACAATGTGCTTTTGCCGTTCTTTCCCTGGATTCAGGTCTATTATGAGCTGCAAATTCCTGGAAGTCCAGACTCTGAATCGGGTCAACTTGAAAGGCGCCGTGGGGCGGAAAGCTCGGTCGCAGACAGTCCGCGGATCCATAACCAACTCTGATAGGCAAGTCCGAATCGAATACGATTCCCACATAGCTGTTTTGAAGGGTCAGACCGCGCCCGAAGTGAACCTCATTAGCCTGTTTACGATGCAGCCATCAGATGGCTGAATGGCTAACAAAAGTGAAAATTGAAATGAACCTACCACATATTCAAGTTCTCCCTACTGCGAGTGCATAAAATTGACACTATCGAAGACCTCTACGACTAAAGACAACTCCCAAAAATAAAAGGCCACTAAGAAGAGAGTTGGCGAGCCATTGGATGGCTCGAATGGCTCATCGCAAACTGTCTATTATATTCGAGTTCCAATCCCTGAAAGTTGTACCGGCTCCAGGGCGCGGATGAGTCATGTCCGCCGTGATTCAGATGTTAGGCTTTAAACTTTGAACAGACCTCGGGAAAACTGCGAGTTTTTCCCAATCTGCGGCGCGGTTCACTACATTATCGTATTCTCTCTGAAACCAACGGCCCGCTAAATAAAAAAAATCCACACCAATCATCGACAGATCAGGTACGACGTCGGCCACAAACTCAAATTGAACCTCTTCTATCAAGCAACTCAACTTCCAAGCCATCATACGAACCAAAATCACGGATGGCCAATCACTGTTCGTGGACCAGTATTCGGGCGCTAGTCCACATTCAGCCCAGGCCGGATCTTATATCTTATCGTATCCGCATAAGTTATGTGCGATAAAGCGGAGTTCAATTGTCACTGATAGATCGTCCTGTAAGTTAAGCTAACGATCAGACCGCGATGACGGTCCGACGTCAATCGGTTAAGGTCGGCGTTCTTCTTGAAATCGGCGAAAAAATGACATACAAGATAAGCAACGAGATAGTCCGCATATTTCGTGTCGAAATAGCCTGAGCGGGACGATAGATCGCACGCGATCACGCGCGCTGGCGGTCCGAGTTGACGTTTGCGTTCAATTTTGGTTCAATTGGCAACGTTTGTGTTCAACTAGCGAGAGAAGTCAGCGAAGTATTGGCATAGTTAGTGGTAGTCTCCGAGGGGTAGATAACGCAAGAGTGAAATTAAGTGGAGCCATAGATGAGCTATTTATTGGTATATCCGCCGCGGTCGGAGAGAGACGTTCTCCGACATACGTAGATTGTTCGCAGCTGTAATATTAGCCACAGGCAGGATATTTTGAAACGTTAGTTCCGCGAAGGTATTCTGGACCGTTCCCGCTGCGTCCGAGGCTTTTGGCATGATACGCGCGATGCATACCTCAAAGCGAACTGGCATCTCGCACACTGTTGCTATTGCACTGGTATATACATCTGCCCCAGTCCCCATGACTCGATATATCACAATGCCCGAGGCGTCGGCCCCGCTGCTAACAACGACTCCAACTGCGGGGCGTATGTCAATGTTGAACTCTGTTTAGTTGAACAAGACAGCGCACCTGGTCCAGCACCTCTGAGCCCCGCGTCGAGTCCTGCGGCGCGTCGCCGCCCTCGCCCTCTTGTGGTTTTGGTTCCAATTCCGTGGGTGACGATATCTGCGGGGGTTGTTAGTCGATGAACAGCCTCCCGACCTTGATAGACTAGGTCCAGCCTTGGCCCAAACGACGGGGTTTGAAATAGCCCAGGCCCAGAGCCGCCAAGACGGCTGGTACCGACTCACCGGTTCCCGCTTGGCCGCCGACGGCAGTGGCTGTCGCTTCGCGCCGTTCCCCCCACTGGGTCCGGCGCCACCTGCGCCCGCAAACGGCTCCTCCCTGGGCACAATGTCGATGAGAAAGTCAAACTGATCCGACTTTGTCAGCGCCTTTGCGATGTCGGCGCGGGACAGTGTTCGGCGTTTATTCGAGTCTGCAATGATGAACGCCCGGGCGGTGATCTCCGCGATGAATACTGCAGCTCGGTGAGCCGGCATACATCATCGCAAAAAAAATATGCAAGGCACTCACTCTCGCACGCCTTGCAGAATAAAATAGGTGCTGGAGGGGCAGCCGAAGCTGTAGCCAATCGAGAAGGAGGTCGGGTGCGCAGGTGACATACCGTCAGCAGCGATCATCTTAATTGGTAGATTCAAACGGTTGAAAATGACCAGGAACAAGAGATAATTCTTACTTTTACATCCGGGTCACTCTTCATGACCTTCTTAATCCTGGCTAGCGGGAGTGGCGGGTGCCTATAATCCGGGGTTTCCTGCTCCGCTGAATCGATCTGTCTTTGCCAAAACGAGCGTAGAAAGTCGTTTAATGGTTCGCCCGTCTGCACATACGGCTGAGTGGCCATCGACCTTTTGAGCGCGAGAGAGAAAGAGGAGTGTTGTGTGCGTCTGTTTGCCACAAGCGTCTATTCCCGATTTGGGTAGCCGTAGCAACCATTTCCGCGGGATCAAAGCGGGTCCTCTCAACTTTCCTATTCTCGTTTAATTCTGCCTCCGCCGACATCTGGAATTCGAGAATGGAAGTGATCGTCAGTCGAAGGTGTTCGATTTTTTGGAGCGGTACTCCGAGTCGCCAACTCCGAGGCGCTTGAGCTCTACAGCTGCTGTAGTAGATGTGAAGGAGGAATTCCGTCATGGAGTGAGTCCGGAACGAAATCTGACTCATCCGCCCGAACTGCGAATCAGGTGGGGTTCATTTCAGCGTTTTCTCTCGAGGCTGGGAGTCCCTGTCTGACCCTGTGCGCGTGTCAAGTAATGGATATGCTGACTGTGGTAGAATACACGAATGCGGTATAGTATACAGTGTGCGAGATAGCACAAGATGAGTTGATGACAGTGTCCCAGAGTGATTCCTGGCCATGAATGTATCATAAATAGAAGACGTATCCACCTGACGCGCTATCACTCGCCTACAACCCGCATCATAACCTGAGCGAACACCTAATTCCGCATCAGAGATTATACTGCTGGATGTGACGCATGATAATGAACGAAGCCAAAAGTTCTAAAGTGACATCCTGTAAGATGACGACCGCATGCAAAAATACAACTGTCTCACCGAGCGTCAAAGGCGCGAACGCTTCGTATATCGTCAAGGTGTTACCTGAAACACCATACGCGCGGACGTCTGCCGGCTTCAGGTCGTAATGAGCAACGAGGTAGTTGTCCGCCGTCGTGCACTACGCGCATCGCTGTAAGCGCATGCGGCAACAAAAATAGAACAAAGGCCACGCACAGTCCACTCCTGCCCCTCCACACTCCGGTTCACCCACTTGTACTCGCGCCCGTCTGAGCACAGGAATTTGCGCGATAAGGAGCTATCGGGTGCGGGATAAGGAGCCGTATTCCCGTAGCTTATCTCGGGCACCACGTACCGGCCAAACAAAGATGTCTTGCGCAGGTACCGCACCATTGGGATCGTCAGCGTCCCGGCGGGCTGCATGAACGACACATTTCCAAGCGAGCCGTCAGGCAAAAACTCGAGCACGGCGGAGGGTGTGTGACGGAACGGCTGCGAGTCGCGGTGGCGCGACGCGCGGCGGTTCATGCTGTATATCATGATGGCGCTGCTGCCCGACCGCTGGGGTGCGGTGGCGACATGGAAGAAAAGGCGGTCGTAGATGTCATCAAAGTCAGAGGAAGTATGGGCACCGGTTCGGTCTTCAAAGGTGTAGGGGAGGGGGCCTTGCAGCATCAAATCCAGAGTAGTGGAGGTTCTTGCGCGACAGCCTTGGTTTCCTTTATACTTTTGTACCATCACAAAATGTGACACTGCGGGCGAAGGGTGGCCGTACTGAACAGGCTTCGTCAGATAGAAAGCCATTGTGCTTTGTGACAGGAAGCGCTAATCCCCGATGCGTATTGGTTGACTCTACAACTTAGATGCCGGTAAGCGAGGCACACAGGGCCGATATAAATGACTTACGGCACCGCCTTCCTCGTTGATACAGATCGAATCTGGAATATCAATCGGAAAATAGATGTGATGATTCTTCACAGTAAGCTTCCGCACCACTGAAAAAAGCACATCGGCAGACCAGGCCCGACACCGGGAATTAGAGCGGGAGACTTGCGGTGTGTACCAAAATGCCTAGAAAAGATCTGGAGTAGTCCAACGGTTTCATCGGAAAGCCGAAAAGGACCTCCGCAGCACGGCCTCGTCTGATTTGGAAAGTTGCCTGGCTGGGCAACGCTTGCGGCTTGTGGTTTGTGGCAGGCTTCGGCGATTCTCCAAATTGTTTTGATGAAAATCAGCCTGATTGTCCAAAACACCGTCGGCTAGAGTCATTAATCTGCTTCCGTGGAAGTATTCAGCGGAAAGAATTCTGTCGCCAAGGTCTGGTGGCGTCCGGCAAAAAGTTGCAGCTTTGCAACTTCAACTTGCAAATTTTCGTCGTGGACTCAGTAAGCGGACCTTCCTTTGATATAGACGCCGTAATCAACAATTTCCGACGGCATCTTAAATTTACTTACCTCTGCTACTGACTGATTATCTCCCGCTCTCAATCACGCCCAAACCTCAGGAACCCGACCTGCGGGCTATCCCGAACAAAAAAATCAGCTGATCGACAAATTAGCATTCACAGGGCTAACACGGGCACCTGACAAACCATCCGGTGATGAACCCAGGTGCAGCTTTTGCGTTTATATGGGCGTCTGGCTTGACATACACTTGAATCAACAGCGTATAAAATTGCGATTGCCAGGAACGGTCCTATGACCAAGGCAAACGCCGAAGCTGAAGGGTTTGGCTTCGTCAGTTTCGCGGTCGTACGATTCGTAGGTCCAAGACACATGGCATGAAGAGCGGCAATACGCGGCCACAACCATCGCGGCTAGTTTATTCGGCCCAGCTGACGCAGAATAATACAGTCTGTCGTGGACAACGAACCAGGATATCGGCGGTTCCGCCAACGAACAGCCGGCATTCGCCGACCGCGAGTCCGGTGGATGTAGATTTTTTGTAGATCCATGCTTCACGAAGGCCCGAGACCGTGATTGTGGCGCAATTATAGCGATTGTGTCCGTAAAAGCACGTACGCTGCCGATCTTCGCAGCCAAGAACAGGTGCCGGCAACAGGCGGCAACACAAAGTAAAATGCGTCCCGAATCCAGTACTGAATTAAAATCCCAGCCTCGTCGGTGAGAAAAGGATTGGGCATCTGCTAAGCTCACCTGTTCTTGTTTACACGTCGGCGGCCCGTCGTGTATCGCCTTAACTTCCACGACCATGCCCAGAGACGTCTTGGCACCCGAAGAACATGCGGGCTGCCGTACTTGTCCCGTCACTGTATTCACCCCTGCAAACACCGCGAGTTTCGGGGAGTGCGCCGCTCGGTGTTTCGCGGGATGGGAGTATGCCTCGTGGCGGATGCCACAACGCGCCCAGCGAGCGACAGCGCCACAGGGCGCCGAGTGACGCGGGTTATTCACGGAACTTGATGAGGTTTTTTGTCCTCGTGCAGCACAGAGGACGCCGCCACCGATTCAGGTCTCGGCACGGTATACACCGTCCCGACTTGATCGCGGAGGCATACGGGTCTTGAGCAATTTGAAACAAACCGCTGCCTATACATATATCCATTAAAGAAGGTTGGACTTCACGGCGCGTCGGACCCACGGGTGCTGCACCGCCAAATATCCCGAACGCCACAGTTGTTAATAGATCCGCAAGATACTGGCAAAGAGGGCGGTTTCCTTTTAGTGGCCGCTGAAGTGTAGACCCTCGTGTTATTGGCACACAAGATCTCTCTCTGTTTCATTCAAGTTTCAGTAACCAGGTTGCGCGAGGCTATGGTCGAAATACCTCAACGTCTATCTCAAGACCTCTGTGTGCTTGTTCTGTTCCACAGGACTAGCGGCTATAAATCAAGGACTCCAATTCGTGCAGTGACGTACTTTTCTACAGAGGGGGCTTAGCATATAGTGCGTCCGGGAAATCACAAAGATAACGGTCATCGACTCATCGTCGATCCTTCCGAACGAAAGTGGGTTCAAAATAAACGTTGAAGTATTCTTCCAAGGAATTCGAAATTCACACCAGTTCCCTACGCCGTCTCACGTCTTGTGCGATCTCGAGAGCCCTCAGCTTCGGTGTCGTGGAGTATCAAATTGCTGTATTATGTCCCTGTGCCATCGTCGGGGTTATCGTACGTCCCCGCTCGTTTGTTTCGTGCACATTGACGCACCTTGCAGCCACACAGACCTCCCTGAAGCTTCCAGCTGCGAGCGAGCACGGTGGTGGAGAAAAGGGCGCGTTACGTCACGCGTCTGATGTGTGACACACATTCTATCAAGCGCAACGCCAAGCGCCAATCTGCCTTGCCAAAACTCTACGACGTCAGCTCTCGTCCTCCGAGATTGAAACTCGATGTCCATCGAGCCTGGAAAAATTATGTGAAAATCTGTCATCCGCCGTCATCTGGCCCGGTGCTCAAGTTGGCACCAGGCACAGGGCAGTGGGCAGGCTTTTCGGGGTCTCTTATAAACAGACGCTACAACAATAGAGTGCTCGTACCTCGCATGTTGTAGGCTTTTCGGGGGAGCGATGGAGCCTCAGCATTGAGCAAGAGGTGAAGGACCGGACCCGAGGTCGAAATGGTCTTCAGAGACTCTTCACCATCTCATCTGCCAGTGTTGAGCGTACGTTGAACACCTGGTCGCGGCGCCAGTCGCTGAATGATCCATATTCGAACGTCATCCTCGCCACGCATTGGTTATCACAAAACTACCGGGTCGTCACCGTGGTTATCGACTACGCTGGGACCCGCACTTTACGCGAAGGTTCTCCGACGCTTGAGCCTTGAGGGCCCCGGTACCGACACATGACAGGATTCGTATTAGACGCGATCATTGCCGCCTACTCTTTTCGGGTTATTCTCTGAAAAACATCGTCATGGTGTCGCTCTCAATGCAATCTCGGAATAACAGCCGAGTACAAAACCGCAAAGGGGTGTGACTGACTTGCTCGAGTAACGATGAAGGCGTCCCTTGCATTGGCTTCGCTCTTTGCGACCTCGGTGTATGGCCATACTATATTCCAGGTAAGTGGCCAGATCCGTCCTCGACCAACATCCACTCACTTTTTTGTCGGAACACAGCAAGCGTACGTGAATGGTGTCAGTCAAGGGCACCTCACAGGCATACGGGTTGTCGATTATGACGGACCGTAAGTCTTTTCACATATAAAAATCCTAGGCTTCTGACAGGATTGTGGAAAGGATTATGGACGTAACCTCTAATGGTCAGAGCAACTTGCATTTTCGATTCTCCGCGCGCTAATATATGATAACTTCAGACATCATCTGCAACGGCGGAATCAACCCATATCACTCACCACTCCCAAATACGACCATCACAGTGCCTGCTGGTGCTCAATTCACAGCAGAATGGCGTGAGCCATTTGTGTGATGTTGTCGGGACCCAAAAATATAAACAACTTTTCAATCTAGACCACACGTTGAGTGGGGCAGACCCGACTGATTCTCAGGACCCGTAAGTAATCTCCTTCAGTTGAACTTGATTCGAACTGACCGAACTCGAAGCGTTGACCCCACCCATCATGGCCCGGTAATAACTTATCTGTACGTACCAGATTCCGTTGACCTTGGGTGAAATTTTCTTACTTCACCGCACAATCCCCGCAGTGCGAAAATTCCCAGCGCCCTGCAGAGCGATGTGACTGGCTTGAAGTGGTTCAAGATTCACGAAGACGGTCTTATTGCGGCCAACCAGAGTTGGGGAGTCGATCGCATGGTTGCGAACAAAGGCAAAGTCACTGTCACCATCCCATCATGCATCGCTGCTGGACAGTACCTCCTTCGCCACGAGATGATCGGTGGGTTCATTCTGCTTCTTCTTCCCTTTCCCCTCCTTCTCACCGCAGAAATCTTCGCAGCTTTGCATGGTTCGTCACTTCTCCTTTGTAAACCCCTTAATTCTGGAAGAGCCGACCTTCTATTCTGTTATCTAGGTGCAGTTACATATCCCGGAGCGCAATTTTACGTGCGTGAAGATTGTCCAATCGCCTTCTTCTCCTGATTCCGAGGGTCTATGTAGATGGAATGTGCCCAGATTCAGATAACTGGCGGAGGCAGTACTTCTCCCGCTACAGTGTCGTTCCCGGGTGCTTATAAGGTGTGTATACGCCACTCATAGAAAATTCGTTGACGGGTGTTAACTATATTACTCTTTAGGGGACGGACCCCGGAATCACAACCAATATCTACTACCCACTTCTGACCAACTACACTGTTCCTGGTGCGTAGCAAGATTTATTCAGTAATGGTACTAACGCATCACGTCCTCCGCAGGACCTCCCGTATTCAGCTGCAGCGGCGGTAGTGCCTCTACGCCTGTCGGAACCACCACTATCGCTACTACCACTGTCGCTACAACCACCACCGTCAAGTCGACGACCACGACCACGTCAACCTCCACGTCGACGACTTCTGTTCCCGGAAGTGTGGCTCATTTCGGGCAGTGCGGGGGAGCAACGTGAGGACCATCTCCCCCATCGATTATATTTTTTCATTCATCACCGACATTTCAGATATACTGGGCCAACAACATGTGTAGCGCCGTATACATGCACGTTTTCATCCGCATATGTAAGTCTCATCGTTCTACATCATCTCCTCTCATTTCCTCCCTCCCCTCTTCTTCGTCTCCTTCGCTGCGTCGCAATCTAACTAACCACCTTCACCTTCGGTAACAGTACAGCCAGTGCTTGTAGTATTAACATTATTGTTCCGTTCTTGTACATTTGTCCTGAAATTTTATGCATGCGGTTTCATGCCGATTTTACCCACTTGAAGTCCATGTCTCCGTAAGTGATCGCCGCTTTATCTCCGACATAGTACCCAGTCTTTAAGCCGGCAGAGCATCTCTAGAAAAGACGTCCGAATGATATTAGTTTTTTTCCCTCCTGCCTGATTTTGAAAACCATGTCACTGCGTGGTTGCGTTGGTCTTGTTTACGCAACCGGCCTGGTACTGTTGTCGGTGTAGATGGGGTAGTACCGTACTCAGGTGCTCATGTAAAAAGAGAGCCGTAGCATATATCTGACTTATCTGGCACGGGCCCCGGCTGTTTTTAACGGGACCGCCCCGGAATAAACCTAGCTACCTTTGGCTCTGTTTGCTAAAGGAAGACCACGCGTCTCATCACGTGAGGGAATTTGGTTGATGGCCGAATTCAGATCAAAGAACTTTAAGAAGCAACTTTCTTTCCTTTCAAGTTCATCTCAACTTGATCCCAACTCCTCCTGCGGCCTAGATTGCGGGATCTTGCCTGCTTTCAATCATCTATCTCGCTGCCCGGTGCTACTTCTCGCCGAGATTCTTGAATACGTAGGCCTTCTGCAACTTGGAGCTTGATAAACAGTCTTAAGACAGATGAGGCTCATTAAACATTTACGCCACGCATGATTGTGTAACTCCCTTACACCTTGTGAGGCTGCAGTGGCCCTGGCCCACGATGGAACCGTGTGTTTTCTTTTCTCTTTCTTTCTGGCAGTCACGTAACCAGACCCAGGTTTTTCGTAAATATCTCAGACAGTTAGTGTCATGATCCGTACCCCATCCTCCTCGGAGCTGGCTGACGGATTATTGAATGGGACTGATCTGCCTGATATTCCTTTACATTCATTGAACGACCAGGAAAGGCCACCTCGAACGGCGTATCCTTTTTCAGTAAGTTGTCTTCTCGTCTAAAATTAGTGTCTCCAGAGGCTGAGAATCGGCTCTGAAAAGTGTGGTTTTGTCTAGTTTTATCGTCCAAAAAAATATGGATATTCCTCCTAGAGAGTGTTCCCCTCGCGAACTGACCGGTTAATTTTTTCAGTGGGGGGCTCAACTCCAGCGTATCGTCAGACACGCAGGTCCAGGCCCATTTCGCTTATCATGGCTCAATCACCAGGTATCCTCATATACACAGGCTCCAGGCACCAGGAGGAGGTATATTATTAAGGCACTCGACCGCTCAAACATTCTACTCCGGCGGTAATTTATTCCGCCGACTCTGTGGACAGCATTGAGACAAACGGCGGCCGTCATCTGATGCTAATGCTCACGCTGACTCGAGGGATCTTACAGCGCTGACTCAAGGGATCTTACAGCGCTGACTCAAGGGATTAAAACAGCACTTTGGGTAGTTAATTGAGGCAATGCCGGAACGGTACGTCAAGCTGTCTAACAGCTTCAATGCAGACTATTTGGCAGACTGAGACTTACATACTATGTCAAGTTTCAACGTCATTCCAAATTCATTCCTCGGTGGCGGCAGCGACTGTGAACCCTACACCGCCCCACACCATCTATCACGCATCAAAGTGTCTCGTCGTTGCATTTCCCAATGGACATACGTGTACCTTGTGTACCTCTGCCAACTTTCCGTGCGAACGGTGCCCACTTCTGCCTAGCTTGCCTTGACCAAGCCGGTCCAACCATGGCTAGTACCTGATAGTACCAGGAGAAATGATCTCTGATTAACAGTTTTCCCATTCAGCTTAGACTTGGACTGATAGATGAAATTTGGTGTCCACTGCTGCGATTTCCGTTGGTAAACGGTTCCGCGGTCAGTATCAAGGTGATTGTCGGCTGTTTCTGTTCGGGACCTGACATCCACCGCATGTAGTAAAACATATAAATGCAGCACATACAGCACCCATACTCGACACCCCCACAGTAACCCATTATGGAACAATTGGACTCCACCGTCCTCATCTTCCTTTTCACCGTCTATTACTTCGTCGAGCAAGGCCTCCGAACCTTCCTGAAGTCCTCCAATGAAGTGTTCTATACTTCCTTACGGGCGTCGCGGAAGGACGCCGTATTCTTTGGGATATCTATGGGTCTCCTCATCAGCCTCGCATCCAGTCCTTATTGCGTCAGAGGAGCGTGGAGTGCGTGGCTTGCGGTGTCACCTGGGATAAAAGAGCCTCAGTGGTTCTTGGACGAGGATGCCCAGATTTGTGTTACAGCGAGAGCGATACTATGGGTTTCGGAACTAAACCGGCTCGACCTGTACCCACTATATGTTGTTCATCACACAGGATCCATCATATCCCTCCTCTCGTTCTTATATTTCCAGTGGCCCACTCTCCTATTCCTCGTCATTTTCGGCACTCTCGGCTCTGAAGTGCCCGGAGATCTTCTCTGGATGTTGTCGGCCTATATCGATGCAGCGGAATCCCCCTCACCCAATCTTTTGGAGTTCAAAAGGCGGTTGAACATGTTCAACGTGGCACAGTATGCCTTTATTCGTGGCGGTGGAATAATCGCCGTGGCGTGGATTCTCATTTATAGCCCGGCTGGTTTACGCACTCGGTCTAATCTCATGCAGGTCTACGCATATACGCTGCTTTTCCTTTACGCCGCATTTTGTGCCGCGTATGTCTTTCGCCAGTCCTCTAACATCCGTGACCGCCGTCTCTCGCGTCCCCCCTCGCTTTCCCATATCCCACTCGAATTAGACGGGCCGGCTCCCCGTTCTTTGCACCTCAGGATCCCCACAAAGCCCGTCATAATCATTGTACCCTACGGTGTGCTCATGGGTCTTGGTTTTGCCGCCTTGGTGTGGACCTCTCTCACAATCGCCCCCACTTCGCGAGACGAATCGGTCCTTCTTTCTTACGCGCTTCACATAACGCTTGCCTCAGCCATTGTCTCTGCCCGAATATTTTCCTTGATCATGGAGGATGGAGTCGCTCAGCTCCTCGCGCAGCCCTTGCGGACCATTTTCCGCCCAGGTTTCTGGCTACACGGCGGGCTTTTCGGAGCCGTTGTTGGAGGAATCATTTCCCAACGTGCAGGCTACGTCCCCGACTTCCTCGTGTTCGCGGCCAGCCTTGCAGTCGGCCTCCCGCTTTACGAGACATTCTCTCGAATTGGGTGCCATACCTACGGCTGCTGTTACGGATGTCCTGTGGAGTCGATTCCGGGCGTGCCGTCATCCCGCAGATCCCATTCACTGTGGCGCATATTTCCTTACGCGGCAGTAACATATAATCACCCAACCGACTATGCTGTAACGCGCGCAGAGCCCAAGTTATGTCGCCAACCGCTACTTCCAATTCAACTTATATCCGCCACTCTTTTCTTCCTGCTTTTCGCGTTCATATCCCTTCCTTTGGCTGCATATGGAGGGCTCGAACTCGCAGGAGCCGTGACGCTTGCGGGCCATGCTGCAATTCGCCTAGCCACAGAAACCTGTCGTGCCGATTATCGTGGCTCAACACGCGGATGGATATCAACCACGGGAAGGATGGCGATTGTGCAAGGGTCGATTGCGATTGCAGCTGTTGTGTATATCCTTTCGAAGGACACTTTCCACCGAACGGCGTTCGCAGATTGGTCGCATGCTCTCGATGATGGCCGTTTTCATTCGTCTGTTTTAGCCGTGGCGGTGGGAACAATTATTTACGGCGTTCACATCGAAGAAATTGGGACGTGGATTCCCGAGAGCGACAAGGAGCGGCAGTTGGACGTTAAGTAGTTATTTAGTATCTATACAGACGATATTTATGGCATTGAATAGAAATTTTGTACCGAATTAGATTCATACTGTAGTCTAATCAAAAGTATACTTAACCATAAATGGCCTCGGGTAAATTCTAAAGGAATCGTCGAAAGCCGCTCCCAATTGTCAAAACTCGAGTCGCAAGGGGAGGAGGATATATTATACTGACGCGGTCCCACATGGTGAACGATGTGGCGAAACTTGTTTGGATAAGACTCAGGATAATATATTAGCTTGACGCGGTCCCATTTTCTGGAACATGCCAAGTTGTAGCGTACAGTACATCAGCCTCAATAATATACCGTGCTACACCACCATCCCAGTACCCTCGACGAGCTCACCCCTTTCGAGGCTGTAGATCTCAGGCACCGAGATAGCAGCCTATAAACACTGACTGTTACGGGTTTACCTACATGCCTTCCGGCCATACCATTGGTTCTTCCTCAAAGACCGCAAACATCCGGTAGACAAATTTTGCCACTTGACAAACTGTATCCCTGCGAAATATTATACTCTTCAGGATACCAGTCGCATTCCAGGGAGCCACCGAAGAGATTCTAGGCTCCATAGACTGCATGGACTGAGTGAACAATCATCGATAGTCCTCTAGTTTGGCAGCTTTTCTGCAGAAGAACAGAGCATGCTCAACGGTTTCAGTTGCATTGCAACCAAATCGACAGAGACGACTGTCTCGAGGAACAGTTACACGATGATACCGCTGCTTGTATCGCATTCGCTCTACAGCCAATGGGTGCTGACTCACTAGCAGACGTGTTAGGGCTTTGCGATGCTTAACATTTTCCACAAGCTCGAGGTAATGTCGTAGTTTCACCGTGATTTTCCTCGGGCTCTCATTATCCAGAGGTTCACGTCAGTCATGCAACATGTACAGACGCGTTGAGGTAGACACCTCAGCCTCCAGGTGCTTCATTGCCGAAGTATACACCGCCTTGCCCAAGGCTACACACCCCTCGGGTGTCAAGTCGGGCAACGCTGGAAGCAGCACAGGATATTTCAGATTACTGAGAGCATACACAAGGTCTGTCCAGTAGCCGGGGTGTCCATTTACGAAAAGCTGATAAGAGTCTTCCAGAGCAGCCTTCGCATAATGGGATGCAGGTAGGTGCACCATATACCCCGCATACCGTAGAGCAAGAATCAAGCGCCGGTAGCGTAGTGGGATTAGCCCCAGTTCAGTGAATAACGGCGCGCGCATTGAGTATGGTCCCAGGCCCAGTAGCCGGCGGAGAAACGAGGTTTGGACTTTCTCAAGGTGGGCCAAAGCCCTGTCCTCGACGTCGATGATCACATCGGCCCCGCTCACCAAGTGTGGGTCGATGCACGCCATGTAGAGCAGGCGGCCCTCCTTTGGAGGTAGATCTCCGATGTAGGCCTCAATCCCCAGCACCGAGAACCCTGTTCGGCGCGCCGTAGAGGCTTTAGCAGTATAATGAGATGCAAATATATTGCGATCCGTGGATTGAAATGTCAGCCCGACATAACAGAAGCAGTCTGTATAGCCAATGGGCTTTCCATTAAGAGTAAAAGCAGGTAGGCACTTCGGGACCGGCCCGAAAAGCATAACCCAGGATTTGGACGCATTTGCTTCAAGCAAATTATTCCCGCACCAGCGTGAAAAAGTATTTAGATGGCGCTGCAGTCCATCGGCGCTATATGATACAATGGCCATATCATCTGCGTGCTCGAGATGCGACATAACTATATTTATCAGCATCACATCGTCGGGATCTGGGTGGAGTTTGAAGTCTGCAAAGAACAGGTCCCAAAACGTGGGTGATATGGGATCCCCAATCAAGACACCTATGTCGGAATAAAAGACATCTGATTGTGCACCATTCAACGTGACAACATACTCCATTCTGCTGTACAGCATGCGCATCCAGTCAAATAGTTTCCCAGAAATGCCCATCTCATACAGTTTAACCCAGAGTAGCTCCCGATTTGTTGACGGGAAAGCATTAGTTATATCCAGGAACGCCACCCAGAGAGTACGTCCCTCCGCGCGGGCTCGCTCTATCATGCAGCGGAGAACAAACCCATTGTTGTTCGTGCGATACCCCTCCCTAAAGCCATTCTGGGAGGGCGGGATTATTCCACGCTCCTCAGCCCAGGTATAGATCCGCTTGTGGATGAGCAAGCAGATTAGCTTCAAGAAGCAGCTCTCGAGACCTATAGTTCGATAACTGTTAGCCTCAGACAGAGGTTTGTCCCTCTTTGCAATCGCTGCAATCAAGGTTGTGAGCCAGATAGAAGGTGCATCGTTTCTGTCCAGGCACTCGTTGATAAGTTCACAGAGCTTGCTATTATCAATCTCTGAGACCTCGCGATAGGTGGTCCTATCCAGTCCTACTGCTGTCCTGTAGTGACTTTCCAGGTGCTCCTTTGCCCATGCAATATCCTCCTCTATGACACGCCCATGAAGTGTCTTGTCATGAGAGTTTGGATCCCCAGATGGATTTGGTATAGATTCCGCGCGCTCCTCAATCGCGCGTTTGTAATCCAGATTAAATTCAGGGGGAGGCGGATCTGGGGCATTCATCCGCTTCTCAAAGCATTCCGCTAGG
Source organism: Mycena leptocephala (assembly GCA_029378395.1). Classification (NCBI taxonomy): domain Eukaryota; kingdom Fungi; phylum Basidiomycota; class Agaricomycetes; order Agaricales; family Mycenaceae; genus Mycena; species Mycena leptocephala. The sequence continues at coordinate 34,835 of JARJLF010000319.1, read as the reverse complement.
TCAGAGAGAGACACTGCTGGTGCCCTTGGCTTTGGGTCAGCCATGCTCCGATAAACTTTCCAAAAAGCAGCTGAATTAGACGACGCATCCGTCAGTCGCTTCAGGTGGACATGCTGTATTTCCCGGCTCAGCCTACGACCACGATGAGCATTCGGGTTTATAGCAGCCATATCGTAAGTACGCGTCGGGCGCGGTTGATCTGGCATTTCAGGAATATTACATACCACCTGTTAGGCGCGTTTGAGGTGAAACAGAGCCCCTATTCGATCATTCCATTGTGATGGCATCACTGAGCTGATATAAATATCTTTGAAATGCACCTTCGTCTGCAACTGCCCTTGCCCAGCTACCTTGCTATGCCATTCAGCTTCGCTCTCGCTTGGGATGAAGATGAAGGCGACATTGAAGCCTCAGGCCCAGGAGACGCTGAATTCCTCACCACACTCAATCCGAACGCCCACATCTCTCTCCTGAAGCGTATCCATATCACCGGCCAACACCTCGACAACGCCAAGGCCGACGTTCGGGAAATCGTCAAGCGCATTGTTCCTTTCCGGGTCTCCATCTCGACTCAGCTCCAGCAAAGCAGTACGCGATCGGTATATACCTTGATGTTGCGACTCGGACTGCAGCCACCGACGCGCACTCATCGACCTTGGAAGCTCTAACTCTGACTGAACTGCGTTCCCATATACTGAGAATGTACGTTGGCTTGTTTTGAATTAACTATGGCTCAGCCACCGTCCTCTATTCTTAGATTTAACGAGCCAGGAAAACGATGGTCGGACGATGAGAAACGAATCTACCATCCGCACATGACAATAAGACGTTTTGCCAACCGCATAATATTACGGTTGAAGTGGATATGTGCTCGGAGGCGATTCGAAATCACGTTGGACCGTTTCGCACGCACCTGGGGTTGATAATCAGAGGAATCAGCTTGTTCAAGGATACCCGTTCAGGTCCTCGGTTCGTCGAGCACTTCCCATTCGGAGGTCGCGGTCACTATTCGCCTTGTATGTTACGGGCCGATACCTCCTCTTACTTGGCACATTTTCTAACTCTCGAAACATCGTAAGAAACCTGAAGACCAGCGTTACAGTCAGCTACGTCTACTCGGAATGCCAAAGGGAATAAACCATTCACCTGAGGGCTGAAGCCGAATGCCAGTTGGCCGCATTCCTGCTTCATCGTTCATGTGAATTGGAAACAGACCACCGCTAGCGCGTCGAGGTCGGTTTATTTCTGATTAATACTGGATCCACACCATGTCTATAAACATGTCTGGATCCAGCATTAGTTGAAATGGCTCTCGAGGCAAGACAAAGCGGTCTGCTCAATGCACCATCACCGCCGCGGAATCCCACAAATCATGGCTATCCTATACATACTGTATTATCGACATCTTCAGTACATGACTCTTCCACCGCCATCAACTCTACGTCCCTGGGTCTCTACTTACAATTAATAACTTTCTCGTTGACTTGGCGTTTTATCCTAGTACCTATACTTACATTACCTCGAACTGCCCCACCATATGGTCGTCGTCTTAGACTCCGCTTATAAACCGCCATTCACTTATTCATGCATAGTTTAAATTTACACCAGCGGGGCGGCGCGCTTCGGTTGAAACAAAACTACTACTTTAATAGCTGTGAGGACGGATAAGACTCAGGATAAATTTGTCAGCGCGGTCCCTTTCGGAACATGCTGAGTTGTAGCGGTGGAGCATGTCTTGAACTTCTAAAAGAATTAATGAACCTATCAGAAGAGAAGACTGCCGAAAGCGGCCGGAGTGGCATTAATGCTGAATAATAACTGAAGGAAACCGGCATTGAATATGTACGGCGATGTACACGGAGTTAGCTGAGTTTGAAACAGACAGACAGACATACGTAATTTTATAAAGAGAGTGAGGAAAGAGAGCGATGAATCGCCAGCAAGTGCAGATGGACTTGGATGGAAGTTCGAAATAATTGAAGCCGAAAGGCATCGACGATACTAGTGTTGGTTGGTCCCACAGGAACATCGGGCAGCGGCATCGAGAAACCGGACATCCTAGCCCGTCTAATCTGCACCAGACTGTGGCAATGTTAGGAGTAGTTCCGGGAATCAATAAGCCTCACGCCGACCGACCGGTAGCTTCCACTCGACTTTGGTAAGTGTCCGCAAAATATTGTTACTGGCCGGATCTATCATTGGCGATAAGACTAAAAATGGTCATACTTCTTTGGAAGTGCCCATGGATAACCGTGGTCCAATCACTGTTCACGGTCTTCCGAAGGATCAGGATGCCCCAGCTATTTGCAAGCCAGCAGATTCCTGTGGGAAATGAAGGGTTTCACGCTGTCTGCATTCACGGAATTCCAGTCCATTCCCTTCAACATGAAGCAGGTCTAGGAAGGAAGGAAGAAAGTTTATTTTAGCGGCTAGACTGCTTCCGAATGTTGGGCAGAAAAGTTTGCGCTCATCACTTAACCAAGATTCTTTCGGATTCATGGACGTGTCAACGTCCGGGTTTAAAAATCAATAAACTTCGTAGGGCCGGTCTGGTTAGAGTATTAATGAAAAAACTGCCATTCTCACCGAAGTTTTGAAAATATCGACGAAGGTAGATGCGATGGAAGTGTGAAAAAACCGCCTCAGAGAGCTTCAAGAAGGTTCGAAGTTCGGTAACTGCTGGTGGAACAGTGACGAAGTCAGCCGTTGCCCACGCGGTGGTGTACTTTTTAGATGAGATGGCGCTCATTAGCCACGCGGTGCTCTCGATCATACGATCCGCCACAGAGAAAAAAAAGAGAAGGAATGTCTACTACCGATACGCTGGAAAGATGCTGAACTTGCGATGAACGCAAAAACGTTTTCTCCGTGCTTGAATCGGACATTGAAAAGAGCAACCAGTGCTGGTGCCTGTATCTATCATTGAGCGGACAAGGAGTAGACACCGGGGGATGTGGATGTAACGGGGTTGGACAGTGTGCCCAGGGGTGGGATCGAGATTTCCACCAGATCGCCATCCTTCAGCCAGACATTGGGAGACATCCCCATCCCGACGCCGACAGGCGTCCCCGTCGCGATGATGTCTCCGGGCTGAATGGAAATGCCCATGGATGCGGTCTCGATGAGCGTCGGGACGTCGAAGATGAGCTCCGACGTGTTCTGCGACTGCCGGACCTGCCCGTTCACCTTTGTGGTAAGGTGTAACTGATCGTAGGACAGCGAGGAAGATGGCACGACGTAGGGTCCCTAGTCAACGAGTTGAGCAACCTTCAATACTCGGGAAAGTAGACAGAGAAACTGACCATTGGACAAAACGTATCGAGGCTCTTGCCGATATAAAACTGCTTGTGGTCGCGCTGTCTTTCACGGGCAGTCACGTCGTTAATGATCACCGCTCCCCTGGACCCATGAAGTCAGATTGTGGAGAATCATTGCTTGTTCAATTACCAGACATAGTCCCATCCATTCTCCTTCGGAACAGCCAGCCCAGCCTTTCCGATGATTATACCCAGCTCACCCTCATAGTCAGGACTCGAAGTCACATCCGGGTGCGTGTAGATAGGCTTGCCAGTCGCGATAATAGATGACGCTCGCTTGGTAAATAAAACAGGGAAATCCGGCTGTTCGTTTTTGTCAGAACTGTCGAACCCGCTCTTGTGAAACTCTGCGGCGTGGGCAATATCTGGCACACATGTAAGCCGACGGCCATGCATATTTTTCTGGATCGCTCACAGTTCTTGCCGATACATCTGCGGTAAGGTCAAAAACAACGTCAAATTACAGCACGTTTTAGAACCTACAAGATATCTCGTCCAGGAAGGGGTGCCAAAATCTCTACGGCCTTGAGGGAACTGACTTCGCCCGTTTTGAACTGATAGTCGGCAGCAAGGTTCGGGTGCGCCTCGATAAGCTTGAACAGGTCGGCATATCCCAAGACTTCTACAACGTTCAATTCGTCGATATCGACCAAGCCGATTTTGGGGAGTCCATCTGGTGAAAATCGGTAGCGCACGAAACGGTGGCTAACTGGACGGTGGTCATCGTGGGAGAGTGAAGCGATAGTGACTATCAGAGTTGAGATCATGGAGGTCGGGAGCAAGCGGACAACCGCGCCGCGCATTGCCGTTGATTTGATCCGTCAGCGTGACTTGGACGCGACCCATTGCCAGTCAAAACACAGCACAATACCGAGTGGCATTGAAAGTAATTTACCGAAAAGGAATGTCAAGGTACTTAGATCTGTCGAGCTAGCTTTTTTATTGAAATTATGGTTCAACGTTATTGAGCGAGCATTATAATCAACCAGATTCAGCCTCATAAGAATCTCAGGGCTCGGAAATGTACACATACTAAGCCTCCACAATTTCAAGTGAAGATAGCACACATTGTCGCTGCAAATATGCTCATAAAAAATCTCTACATCCGAATTTCGCGAAGTCAAGTAAATCCCCTCTAGCACGTCGTCTTCGTCACCAACGAGATCACAGACGGACATGCCCCGGGGAGCGACGTGAGTGTGGCGCCAGTGTTCGTGAAAATCAGTACCCCATTTACGTTCTGCAATTTTTTAGTACGACGTTCCCACAATCATTCAGAAACTATACTTGGTAGAGGCAGGCCGGGGAAAATCCGGAGATGGCGGGGTGTCGTAGCTGAAAGATGGAACCAAATTAAGATTATTTCCACGGTGTGTTTGGGTACAATACGTACTTGCACTGAACAGTGTTGCTCCCTTCCTCACGCTGCAACGTCAGGGTGCGTGTGAGACCTTGGACAAAGATGGTCGCGTTGCAAACTCCGCACGTAACTGCGGCGGCGCCTGTGGAGAAGGAGACGATAGCGAGAGCGACGGCTGCTGTAAGGCGAGAAGGCATTATTTTCAATGAAACAGTTGGTGCACAACCCGCACCTTTATACTAAAGGCGTAAGGTCGCCTCAAATTCGCCCGATGACCCAGGACAGCCAAAGGATTCTCGATGTCGGCGAATGCGACAGCATCAGAGCGTTTGGCACGAGTTGACAAACAGTCGAAGGAAACGGCTAATCTCTCCATGTAGACTCGGCTAGAACTTGAACATGGCGTTCAAGTTCAACATTGCATAAAATACTTTCAGGCTCTGTTATACAAGCTCAAGAAAAACAGCCTCTTCAGTATTACAGTATTCCGCTCGGAAATCTAGAAATGCCGCGTATTTAGGGAGTAGTGAATATACCTTCTACATGTGGCGTAAAGTTCGAGGCTTTTCCATCGGTATTGATTCCCCTGTGTCAGGCACGCAGAACTGTTCAAAGAGGCGGCCGATACATATTCTCAACATTGACAGAAGTTCTATGGGCTTGGCCCGCCAGCCGCTTGTTCCTCGCCGCATGCTGCGTTGACACATGACGTAGCTCCACTCTTTGGCATGTGTGAGACTCAGTTGTGATGCAAATAGGCAGTTATGAGATGTCTAGTACACCTAAAAATAATCAAGGGTTGAGCTAAAAATCAAGGGTTGAACTAAAAATCGAACTCGAATTAAGAGCTTCAGGTGTTTATCATAGTATCAGTCAAAACAAGGAAGATTGACCTGTACAGAAATAATCGGACCTGAATTTGCACGTTGACGCCCAGTATCATGCGATTCGGCCTACACTCTGTCGGATCGGGGCTGAGACCAAAACCACTCGTCTTCAGTGACTTCAACCCCATAAGGAACATGACCTGTACAGAAATAATCGGACCTTAATTGCACTTTGACGCCCAGTATCATGCGATTCGGCCCACACTCTGTTGGATCTGGGCTGAGACCAAAACCACTCGTCTTCGGTTACTTCAACTCCATTCAAACGAGGGCCAGAGATATTGACCTCCGTCTCCACGAAGCTGACCCATTTTATTCTGCCTCCTCGGCATCCTCTATAGCCTGGAACATATACGTCAGCCAATAGGTCCAATTGCTGAACACCCCGCTATATGCGTAGTCTCCCTGGGAATCTTCATGCCCATGGATCCGAATCTTGTCCGAGTCCGAATCCACTTCGGGGTTCCCGAACTCTCCATCCCCGTCGTAATTGGCGCCGGGAAGAGCATACACCGCTTGGGAGCAAACGGGCCTTTGCCCAAGGACCAGCCAAGTCATATACCGGTCCTCCCACACCAATAAAGCGGGTACATCCACTTCCACCCAGTCTTCGATTGGACCAATCCGGTTGATCTGTACGGGTACGGTATGCAGAGGAATGCGGCCGAGAAAATTAAAACCCTGGATTCGCTCCATGCCATCCGGTTCTGGGCCTCTCCAGTATTTATAGAGAAGGCCTGGTCAGCAACATGACGGCCTTGGCTGGCCACTCCAAGATCCAGATCCGAAAATCGTCTGGAAGAGGCATGCTGATCGAGAAGCGCGTCGATATAGGCCTGTCGGTCGAAAGGACGAAGATTTTGGAGGAGCCATGGACGCGACTTTTCGAAGGCGGGAGATTCAATGACAGTGAAGTAGAGATTGAGCAGACCCCGTCGGGTTGTATCGATGTCGGAAAGTCGTACGAGTTTCCTCCACAACGTGCAGACACCGTGAGTTGTAATGCAGAAATTCTATCAGCACCGCGTCGTTCCGGGATGGAGGGTCGACTTGATTTAATTCGAGTTGGCTAACCACTGAGTAAATATGGTAGCAGGAATCTTCGTGCCATGTAAGCGGATACATTCTGAACAGCGAGATTTTGGAAAACTGGACGCACATTTTCGAGGACTTATCTTGATACGGAAAGATTTATGTGAGAGTGCGTATGATGAAGGTTGAGTTTGTGTGATCATCGGCCGACTCGTGTGTACCAACATGCTCTTGCACCTTCCCAAAAACTTGAACATGCCTTGTTTCATTGAATTTAGAAAAAATATTCCGCTTTGATCGCGAACAACCCAAGTAGTGCCGCAGCAGTAGTAGTACATAGGCTTCTGCGAGGACAAGACAACTTGAGTGATAATGAGGAGATTTAGAACCAGCCGGCAACGGCGCCGAATAAGCAAGTCCACTTGGAGCCTTGGACTCCGAGTCGAGATTGGTTAGAATTGAAATGGAAAATTGAGATTTATTGGAACACAGAAGCTGATCCGTAATTGTACCTGACGATGGCTGGATACCAACAAGATAGCGAGGTCAAGCAAGAAGGAAGCAAGACACCGGGAATGTTTGGATTCAATGCCATTGCCAAACAAATGCGTTGGCGCAAACGTGGCGCAGTTTAGGGCCGGCCAAATAAATTATTGTGCCTGCTTTCACTCTTCGTCTTGTCTCATCTTGACTTCTACCTCCCACCACCATGCGCCTGTCTGCGCTGACCTCGTCCCTCCTTTTCCTTCTGCTACCCGCTACAGGGACATACGCGGACTCTGGACTCTACCCACCAGGCCTGCAACCGCTTATAACGAGGGCAAATGTCCTCCTTTCTACCGGCCAGTTTAATGAAGCTGCCAAGGTGTATTCTGAAGCTATAGGTGGGTATCTAGCGCCATATCATTGTCTGGCCGGGAGGTCTTTACCTGGGGGAATGCTACGTGGACTCGACGTTCCTGATGGCGACTGCGCAGTGGAGCGCGTTGACGCGTTGTGGCGAACTACGGGGCTGGTCTTTCAACGAGGCCCAAGCCCTCTGTTGTTGCTCCGTGGTCTAGTTATCGCTGCGCCGGATGCTTCTGGGACTTGTATGCTTAATTGCGGCCGGTTGTCGTCATATCCCGTTGGCGCGACGAACGGTGTTATTGCCTCATTCCTCGTGGCAGGGAGGCAATTACTGGAGTGTATTCATGCGTAGCAGGCGCGCGCCCGGGCTTGGAACATTGGGGGGAGACTGCGCGAACGGGAGGCTGGGTCGTGTCTCGTAACCGAGATAGCTACATCTCCTACTCGCGGAGGAGGCGGGACGTTGCAGCGCCAGACGGAGGGATGCTGCGGTGACATTGTGGTGACCCGTGCGGGTTTCCTGGTGGCGAGGCGGTGTGACGGTCCTCGCGAGTGATCGTTGGCGACGCCGTCTTTGGCGGGCCGCGACGTGGCGACGTGGCGGGCTTCGCTCTCAGCACGGCCCGCGTCCTCTGTTGTTGCTCTTGCGTCTCGTGCTTGTTACCGCGGGCGCTTCCCGGGACTTGTGCTCAGTTGCGGCTCGTTGTCGGCGTGTTATCATTTCACCAGCAAACGACCATCCCCTTTATTTCTTTAATTCTTCCTGAATTCAAACCTATTTCTAACCATTTTCAACAGAGCAATCCCCCGCCGACTACCTTCTCTTTTATAAACGCGCCACGGCGTACCTGTCATTAGGCCGACATGGCGCTGCCCTAGACGACTTCGCGCACGTCCTCACTCTCACACCGCTCCCCTCCGCGCACCTCATGCAGGCGCGCATCCACACCAAAGACGGCGACTTTGCCCTTGCGCGCGCTGCCCTGAAGCAGTATACCGGCGGCGAGAAGGAGCTGCAGGAACGGGACGCGCTGCTGCAGGACATCGCCGACGCAGAGGCCGGTGCGAAGCAGGCTGCACAGGAGCGTGGGGCGCAGCTGTGGAACGCGTGCGTGGAGAGCGCGAGCCGTGCCCTGCGGATATCGACGCATAGCACCACTGTGCGCACCCTGCGCGTCGAGTGCGCGCTAGGCGCTGGCGACATTGAGGGCGCCGTTGGGGACATGAGGTATGCTTCCTCGCCTCACCATTTTCGCTGACGCTAATGCTAACTCTTCTGCAGCCGCCTGACGTCGCTCCTCCCCGAGGCACAGACACCCGCACTCCACGCGCTCATCTTCCGCCTCTCGTTCTTCCTCCTGCCCGCCTCGCCCCTCGCCTCCAACGCGCTTAAGCAGTGTTTGCACTCCGATCCCGAGTCGCGCCTCTGCATGCCCCTACACCGCCTCTCCAAGACGCTCGAGCGCGGCTTCACCATGGCCGAGGAGCAGCAAAACGCGGGCGACTGGCGCGGTGCGCTCGCCACCCTCAAGGGAACGGGCAAGAAGGGCGACATCTACCGCAAGTTCGAAGAGGCGGCGAAGGAGCAGATGGCGCCGGAGCACCTCACGCTGTTTGCGCTCGATAAGGGGCAGATTGTGCTGCCGGCGGTGGCGAAGGTGTCCCCGCGCCGGCAGACGCTGTTGAGAGGGCTGTGCAAGGGCCACACGCATTTGGAGATGTATAGGAAGGGCGAGGAGTGGTGCCGGATGTTGTTTGAGATGGAGGTGGGTGCCTCGGACTTTTCCTTGACGCTGCGAGCTGATTTCGGTTGTTGTAGGGCGGTGACGGCGATGCGGATGCGCTGCGTGGGCTGGGAGAGGCGGCCGTGGTCAAGGAGGAGTGGGAGGAGGGTGTACGGCTTCTTGAGAAGGCGTTCGAGGCGACGGGGCGGAGCGACCGCGACGTGGGTAGTTTTCATTCTTTCGCGAAACTGCGAAGCTGACGGGCACGGTAGTTCCAAGCACGGCTACAGAAGGCCCAGCGCTTGCTGAAACAGAGCCGCGCAAAGGACTACTACAAGGTGCTCGGCGTTGCGCGGGACGCGGATGCGAAGACCATCAAGAAGGCTTTGTGCGTTATTTCCCCTCCCTTCTCATTGTTACCTGTTTCTCATTCGCACCTCACTCGCAGCCGGACGGCCGCGAAGACGGCACACCCCGACAAGGGCGGCACGGAGCAGAAGATGGCGGCCGTCAACGAGGCATACGAGGTCCTCTCGAAGCCAGGTAAATATATTTTCCCCCTCTCCTACTCCAGCTTCCTGACAAGGGCCACACAGAGCTGCGGCAGCGCTTCGACAACGGCGAGGACCCGAACGACCCGATGTCGCAGCAGGGCGGACACCCGTTCCAGCAGGGCGGGAACCCCTTTGCTTTCTTCCAGCAGGGTGGTGGGTTCCCCGGCGGTGGGGGCGGGGGCGGGTTCCAGTTCCACTTCAGTCATGGACACTAGGCGTAGACGAGAGGCGGAGGGTGGTACAGCACTATACGCGTGTGCGACTGGAGAGACTGCGCGAGACGCGTGCGGCTGGGGGTGGTGTACGTTTTTCTCGGACCGGCTGGTATTTTATCTGCACATGGCGTATAATATACTTGTGGGTGGCCATGGAGGAGAGGAGCGGAGGGAGTGCTCAAAGATAGTGTATTGTTTGACCACGTCTCTAGAAATTAATTATTTACATGCTGGTATGCTATGGAGCAGAATCAGATTTTCTTGTGTACTATTTTTCGAGGCTCGATTTGCCTGAATGATGGCAGTATCAATAACCGTAAAAAACGTTCGACCGGCCTTGGTTTTGAGTTTTTTTTTCTTTTTTTCGCAGACGATACGCGGACGCAAGTGTTTTAAACTGTAATTTTAAGGTGACGGACTGATCGCCTTTCAACTTCCAGGATTCGTCGCTTTGACCGTCACAGCGGTCACAGTCACCTTTCTTTCCTCTATCGTCCGTCCAGGCTAACATTCGCGAGCGTCAAGCGCTGAAGGACGGTAAAAAGGAATCCCGTAAGTCTTTCTTTCGATTATAAGCTTGTCAGATTGAATAGATGTCGTGGCGACAATGCCGGAACCCTTTTTGATGCACTGTGCAGCAGGCTGATTTTCTTCTCAGCTCGACTATGGTCTTCTGCTTGAGCTTATAACACTCCATTGATGAATGTGTTAAACTCTTGGCTATCTCTTGCGTGGTTCCGAGCCTATGGGCGGATACCTTCCAATTCCAATGGGCGCTTTCGGCACTACAGCATACGGCTATGCAAGGCCTCGCCACTGTTCGCCGTAGTCTTCATTGCAGGAATATTCGGCGTCTTTTCGACCCTGGTGATGGTATTCTGGCGTGGATGGGGTACGTCGCTCCGACATTTCGAAGGCCGTGTCGTTATTTACCAGAGGCAGGGCCGCGCTGCCCCCACGGCCACCACCGCCCCCACTTCCAACAGGTACACGGACGTTCGTGGACCAGCTGTACGATCGGCAGTCGTACGACCTTGAGCAAGCTGTAGCGCGCTATGTCCTCAGAAACGAGAGGTCACCACCTAAAAAATACGACCAGTGGTTTGCGTTCGCGAAAGATCACGGGTGCCTCATCGACGAGTATGACCAGATAGCTCGCGACTTTGCGCCCTTCTATCAGCTAGCGAAGCAGGACCCCAAGTTCTTCAAGAAGATGGTCGAGCGGGGGTCGAAGCTGGTACGTGAAGACTTGGAATGTCAATGGTGACTTATTGATCGTAGAAACCAGGCAATCGCGGAGAACCTGGGGATAAAGACGTTCAAGGTGAAGGGCGGGGTGCCGAGCATGACGGACGACCGAGCAAGCAATTATGACGGTGGCTGGATGTTGATGCTTCGGAATGTGAGTCGGGCATATCTACCTGCGAGCCGCTCATTGATATAAGAGACAGATTAGTGCATCGCTGCCCAATATCAACCTAGTCATCAACCACAGGGACGAGCCGCGTGTCGCGTTTGATGCGCGCGTCCCGCTTGCTCAGAATGGAGCACTCGAGCTCAAAGATACCGTGCCCTTTTTAAACCAGCCCCGCCCAACGTCCAAGTTCTACACAGACGAGAAGCATTGTCTCTTTCCCAATACCGACAAGGGATTCCTAACATACGCGAACGATGACAATTCCTGTGAGTGTGTTCAGCGACTGCAAAGATACACTTTTGACCCGGCGTAGTCCTAATGTACAGTGCCAGTGCGGATTTCACGACCGATCTATACCCCGTCCTGAGTCAGACGAAAATATACCCCTGCTTCTCCGACATAGTGTTCCCTAGCGAGGTGCGTCGTTTGCCTCCCCACACGCCGAGACTGAATAACCTCCAGTTCCACTACCCTCGGGCGTATAATTCCCCGAAGTACTCATTCTCCGATAATATCCCCTGGAACGCCAAAAAGCCCGTCCTATGTGCGTCCCTGTCCCTTTACTGCTATCCATCTTGACAGCGCGTGCACCCAGATTGGCGCGGGCAGTCGACGGGCGGGTGGATCAGCGGGACGAACTACCACGGCTTCCCGCGTTTCAAGCTGCTCGACATCGCGCGCGACCACGCCGACATCATGGACGTAGCCATCTCCGCGTTCTACGAGCATTTCTGCCAGCTCGAAGGATGCGACGCCGACAGGATCAAGGCCGAATACAACATCACCGGCGTGGGGAGCGCGCGCGAGGACGTGTACAACTACAAGTACGTCTTCGACGTCGACGGGAACTCGTTCTCCGGGCGCTACCTCGGCCTGCTCAAGTCGGGGTCGCTGGTTTTTAAGGTGCGTGTGCGTTTTGTGCGGTGGTGTATTGGGCTGACGCGGCGCGTGTGCAGTCGACGATATTCCACGAGTACTTCGACGACTGGCTCAAGCCTTTCGTGCACTACATCCCGGTGCTGCCGGACCTGTCGGACCTCGTCGACCGGATCGAGTGGGCGCGCACCCACGACGCGGAGGCGCGGCGCATCCAGGCCGCGGGGAAGGAGTTCGTGGAGCGCGTCATCACCGACGCGCAGAACGACTGCTACTGGTACCTAGTGCTGCTGGAGTGGGCACGTCTGCAGAACGGCTGACGCCCTCCGCGGCCCCCGTTTGGTAATCCCACTCGCTGTTGTGATGCTCCGTGCTTTGCTGTTACTTGCGTTTGTAGGAATAGATACACTGCTCTAGATCTGCTGTTAATCTACTGTTCTCTTCTCTTAACACTCGGATGAATGTGTTGACTGCTTGGCTGTCTTGTACAGGGGTACCCAATGGTCCCATGGACGGTTTCGGCCGCACAGCAAATCTGCACGGTGGCGATGCATGTTAACAATCCTGATCCTCTTTACAGCAATCGTCGGTGTCTTTGCCCCTGGTGATTCTGTTCCGCCGCGGAATGGGTACGTCGCTCCAGGTTTTTTGAGTCGCGTTAATATGACCCGGGACATGCAGGCGAATCGCCGCCTCAGCCTCGACCTTCACCTCCGCCCCCACCGCCGCCACTTCCAACCAGCCTCCGAACGCTCGTGGACCAGCTGCATCATCGGCAGTCGTACTACCTACCTCGAGCAAGCTGTAGCTCGTTACCTGCTCAAAAACGGCACCCTAAAAATTACGACCAGTGGTTCGCGTTCGCGAAGAGCCGGGAATGCCTCATCGACGAGTATGACCAGATATATCGCGACTTTGAGCCGTTCTATCAGTTAGTTGGCGGAGCAGGACCCCAAATCGTTCAAGAAGATGGTCAAGCGGGGTCGAAGATGGTGCGTGAAGAGCGAATTTCAAGAGAAGATTGTTGAAAGGAATTAGGCAATCGCGGAGAACTTGGGGATGAAGACGTTTGAGGTGGAGAGGGGAGTGGCGAGCCTGGCGGACGACCGGCCGAGTGATGGCTGGATGTGGTGCTGAAAAATGTGAGTAGAGCACATCTTCACGAAGCGCTCATTGGTATAAGAGACAGATTAGCGCGTCGCTGCCAGATCTCAATATGGTCATCAACCACAGGGACGAGCCGCGTGTCGCGTTTGAGTCGGTTTGACGCGCGCGTTCCGCTTGCTCAGAAGGGGGCACTCAAGCTCAAAGACACAGGGTCGTTTTGGAACCGGCCCCGCCCGGACGGCTTATTCGAATCTGTTGGCTAGGTGGCCGAGAGGCGCTGCCTCGTCCCCAATGATCCCAAGGGATTCATAACGTACGTGAACGACGGCAAATCCGGTGAGTGTGTCTGACTACCATACAGACACTCTTTGATGCAGCGCAGTCTCCGATATACTCTATCCAGCGAGGTGCATCGTTTACCGTCTCCACGCGCCAGACCGACGACCCTCCGGTTCCCCTACCCTAGGTCGCCTTCGTCTCCAAAGTACAACAATGTCACTTGAGAAAACAAAACAAAAACCCGTCCTATGTGCGTGTTTCTTCGCTTCCCCATGATCGCCAGAGTCTTGACTTTACACCCAGACTGGCACGGGCACTCCATCGGTGGATGGATGGATGGGGACGATATACCACAGCTTCCAGCGCTGCAAGCTGCTCGACATCGCGCGCATCCACACGGACATCATGGATGTCGCCATGTTATGCGAGTTATGCGAGCTCGACGGATGTGACTCCGACGTGATCGAGGCCCAGTAAAATATCACCAGCGAGGGCACCCCGCGCGAGGACGTGTATAACTACAAGTACGTCTTCGACGTCGACGTAAACTCGTTCTCTGGGCGCTACCTCGGCCTGCTCAAGTCGGGTTCGCTCGTTTTCAAGGTAGGTTGTGACCTGGTGATATATAAAGCTAGGCTGACGACGGCTACTAGTCGACGATATCCCAGGACTACTTTGACGACTGGCTCACGCCATTCGTGCACTACATCCTGGTGCTGCCTGACTTGTCGGACCTCGTCGATCGGATTGAGTGGGCGCGCGCGGAGACGCAGCGCATCCAGACCGCGGGGAAGTAGTTTGCGGAATGCGTCATCACGGACGTGCAGAACGACTGCTACTGGTTCCTGGTGCTGCTCGAGTGGGCACGCCTGCAGAGCGGTCAATTAATACGCGAAGGCCCGTGTACATGTACCGAGCTCCACTCCGGCTTGCGGTCGTCCTGGACTCCTACTGCTTTGCTGTTCGCGCCTTGACCCTTAATCAAACGGCGTAAAAAAGCGACTGGAGTTGATATGAATTATATAATTTACGTCCAGAGGCCATGTTTGGACGACAAGCCCTGGGCCAGGTCTTCTTTTATTTTGGTATGTTGGGTCCTCGGTGTGACCGCAATGCGATCACGTGCTGTACGTTACCCGAGTTGGCGGCTATTATTATAGGTTCGGAGCAAGCCTGTCTCCGGTCCGGCGCGCCGGACTATCTCGGAGAGAGGCTTGGTCCAAACTGCTGAAAACAAGGCATGTGTTCGGACACAAATTCCTTGCTCATTTCTGCTTCAATCCTCTCGGAATAAAGAGATAATATGTTCAGTAGATGCCCCCCCGTAATCTTATGGACTCAGTTTTAAATTAAAGCTTGAGGCTGCCTTGTTACATTCAATCTTTGACGGCCTATTCGCAGTTTGCATTCCTGGCAAACAAAAACATTATTGATTGAAACTTGTAGATTTTATGGGCTCGATGGATTCGGATAATTATTTCCAACAATTCACCCAGCAAGTGTTATGCCATAAACGTCTTCCCTCCTTTAGGAAACACGCTTCAAGTTTTGACCCCAAATCGGGACAGTGTGACGAGACGTGTCTAATTAGTCACAAGTGTGACTCTCGCTGTCCCAAAACGGTCGCCTCTCAAGCACTCCCTGCGCGCCTCACACATCCATCCAAATTCTTCCCCGACAACCATCCTGCTTCCAATCTGGCTAAGCTATTGTATGAAAATGACTACTGGGAATCCCGATTCACCCAGGGTGAATTGAAGGGCCTCACACTCGAAGCTCGGCTCCACCTTGTCTTCTCGCTAATGATTTTTCTGTCCATTACTACTCGTCAACTCTTGTACTGGCTATTTACCACAGAAATTCCATGTGTTACCAAACACATTTCACACTTCATGGGTTTCTTTGCGACAGAAACCACCCTTGAGTCACAATTTGCACCCGCAATGGTGTTTGGCTTATGGTGCGATGGGAAGCGGTGGCCAAATGCACAGAAATACATCAGGGAGATGTCGATTCCATGTGCCCATGAACTAGCCCTGCAGGATAGCAACCGCGTCATCTCCAGCCCACTTCTGCGCATGACTTAAGACTCTCACCATCCGAGAGCTTCGAGATGTCTTACACCCGTCAAAATTGATAGAGGTCGTTAAGGGACTGGCTCCATTTACTTGGGGTGTCCTTCATACTTTCTGTGCTTCCCCAAATCGGTCCAGAAAGCAACGTAAAGCAGGCGACGATGAAATGATGCCGCAGTCAAATGTCGCAGATGAGGATTGGGAGGATGATCCCAATGACAATGATACAAATGTTGAATCTGGTGATTCGGATCCCGCGAGCACACCTAATCGAGGCTGGTCAAAGGACTACCCAGGGTTCTCTCGAAATCCGATTTTTGTGAGTGTTCTTAAAGCCTCCGTACTTATAACTTGCTGATGCTTTGAATAGGCCATTCTTTTGACAATATGCATGTTAGCATTTGTCCGTAATCGTGCTACGAACGTCATGCCCCTCATTCTCGGACTCTTTTTCAAGATATCGGGGACAAGCTCTCGTGTCGTTTTGATGCTGAGCAACGCGGGTGTGTGTGTATCCAGCCGGACAGTGGAACGTCTCAAGGGTCGCATCACGGAGGATGCAATTCGACTTGCTGTGGAACTCATTACAAGTGGTCAAGTCTTCTTCACCATCTTCGATAACATCAACATTTTTTTGCGCAAATCTCAGCAGCGTCTGTCCAACAGTAACAAGATGATCAACGCAACCAACTGTGCCATTGTTGGCATCAACAACGTCGAGCCTTTCACCGAGGCAGATCTTGCAGAACAACTTGCTCTGCGAGGTCAACGTGCAAAGGCGAAACCTACGGATATTATGCCGACGAAAGAGGACGACGAAATTGTTGCAAAATCATTTGTTGCACTCATCGCATTCACCCCAGGAAACAGTCGGTGGAAGGATCGCAAAGACATTGCTGCCGCAGTGGCCGCAATGTTACCGAAAGATCGGCCTCTGCCTCCCGAGAAGTCAGACACGCGTCCATACGGACTCGTTGATGTTAACGAGGGCTCAAAGAAGGGTGTTGTGAACGTCCTCCAGGCAGTACAGGAACGAAGCACACTGTCGCAGCGAATCTGGTCATCAATTTGTCGGATTTTCGTTGGTGACTGGCTGACATCGAATAACCTCCGCGCTGCTCGCCGGGACCGGACAGACGACATCAATGCGATGGAAAGACTTGACTATGCACAGGAATTGAGTGCACCCTTCCACTTTGCACTTCAGGGAACCCACATGATTATGCGGAGTCATTACGGACATGCGGTCGAAGACCCTGCATCTCTTGCTGCGCACAAGGGACTTTTGAATCGGAAATGGGACGTGAACAAGCCCAACTACGCGGCTGCAAAATCATTAATTCGCCATTCTTTGATTGCCCGCATCCTGCATTGTGTCATGTAGGCTCGTCGCAATTTATTGATTGACTTTTGTACTGATTCTGGCCAGGGTTATTAATGGATTTACCCTATACTCTCAGCTTTCAGGATGGCAACCGACATTAGCAGATATCTAGGCTATTGCCCTAACCATCTCCACTGATTTTGCGACTGCCAGTGCTGCAGAGTTAGCCCAGGCGGCGGGAGATGATTGGATGGCACATTCAATCTATTTCATCCGTGACTCTCTATTCTTCTGTCTTTTCGAAAAAGCCGTCAGCTTTGGAGATCCTGGACAGCTCATTCGTGTCCTCAAATACTGGAGTTTAGCTTTTCGGGGAGTCGGGCAACATAACTATGCTCGCGAGTGTGCCGAAGTGTTGGTACGGTGGAGGTATGAACTCACGGACAAGCTGCGCAGAGCTTTAGAGAGGTCCTGGTTCGTAAATCGCTGGGGTCTACCAGGCCGTTTCATTGCATCCGATTTATACCTGGAACAGCTTAATTTCTGGGTCAAGGTACGTTCAATTATAAAGACAAATAAATGGTTACTTATTTGACTGTACCCCAAGCGTGTGTTTATTGCTTCAGGTGCAGGAGTTACTGTCCAGTATATAATTCAGAAGGGATCTGCATGCGTCGAAGCTTTCCGCGACATCACACACATGGTCGCTAATTTTTTTGGTGACCCAGATCGTGCACGCAGGTCAAAGGAGGTCAAATTCAATCAGGATCTTGAGGCGCTGGTCTCCGAAATGCAGCGCCGCAAGTTTCACGTTATAAACAAGGACGGGCATTTTGTTCCTGCACCACCGAAAAAAACATCCAAAAAAAAAATCAACAACTCCGCCCCGAGCCCACGCGTTCCGCCGTTATCGATATTTTTACCAAAGGCACCGAGGAATGGAATGGAAAATTCACTGACTGGATCAAATCCACCACATATGACCAGCTCTTGGCGGTTATCCATCCGTTTCAGAGTCCTCAAGCACAGGTGGCCATGATACGACATTGGACAACGGCACTGTATTTGATACAGCCACAACAAATCCTATTACATGCGACAGCTACATCGATCTACATGGTAACGAAGAGACAAATGGCATAACGGGTATGGGTTCACTAGGCGGTGGTGGGGATTTTGACGGCGTCGAGTAGCTACGAGTAAAGAATCAATAATTGATGGAGCATCTATTGCCGCGATTGAAATGAAGACGGTCCTGCATCGGGCGTAGACCACGGTGGTGCCGGTGTGGACAACGCAAAAGAAGGCGGAAAGCGAAGGGTGGAAGGGGTAAAGGTTCAGGTCGAAGATATAGTAGAAAAGAAATCGTCATATGAGGGTGTATTAAATGTCGACATAGGTGTAGTCATTGTGGATGCAGCAACGGGTCGGCTGGAAGTAGGTTGCCGTGGTGTGCTTCCTCGCGATGAGCCTCGCCGTCCCGGTCCCGCACCTCTTGGGCTCGGATGAAATTGCTGAGATGCAGATGGACGGGGGTAAATATGGGCTGCGGCGTAATAGAGACGGGAGCTTGGCGTGTCCGTTTTCGGTCTCGTCGAGCCGATTGTGGTGTCCGGGTAATTTCGAGAGTCAGCCGCCAGCGGGAAATGACATCACAGACCTCTGCGACATCGGATGCCGGCGCCATATCCAGGGCACAGCCTTCAAGACATGCTTCGGCTCGACGAGAGCATGCTTGAGGAATGTACCACAGGACGCCACCAGCTTCTCCAGCTGCTTAGGTGGAAGGATGACTTGGCAGGAAATGTATGGACTATTTCCCATGCAAACATGTCGATCCTTCCGCCATGTAATCAGCAGCTCACGTAGCGCAGCCTTATCCTCCTTCGAAACCGTTTGTTTGCCCTTTACGGGCTCGAAATTTGCCGAATCATGTGACACCACGGTGCCAGAGTCCGAAATAACAGAGGCAGGGGATGAGGGCCTGGATGGCGGAGGTGGAAGTGAGTGGATAAATTCGGCCGCGTACTTGAGAATACGTGGATCGCGAGAGTCTGAGGGCTGGAACCAATGCAATAGAACTGGGTTACAGTGGCTGCAGCAACGGTCTCGCGGGGGATTGCGTTTGAGGTCAAGAAGTGTCCAGCTCAGTTCGTGGGCAGAACTACGAGAGACGGCGCCAGACTTTGAGGCGATGGTACCTGTCAAGCTCGTGTACGTGTCTAGACCGGTCTCCGGACGAAACAGTTTGGCAATGAAGACGTGGGAGCATGCTATTTTGAGGGATCAATGTCTCGCGCATTCTGATTTGGAAGTAAGTACGTACGTTCCGCGGAAGCACCGGAATTGACAAATCCTTCAAGATTCGGGTCGAGCTTGGCGCGCGCTGTCGAGTGTGTCTGTGGTTCTATCTGTTAGAATTACTGTAGCTACCTAGGATTACACGTGATCGCTACATATGTAAGCCCTGCGGTCAGCGACAAGTCTTATCGACTTACGCTTGACCGCAGGTAAGTAAATAGTTTAGTCTCATATAATAACATCGACTTACGCTCGACCGCAGGATTTGTCTAGACGACCCTCTGCGTTTCACAGGTTATGGGCCCCGGATACTGATCGCACCCGAAAAGAAATTTTCTCGATCTTCGTCGTCGTCTAAAAACTTGACTCATCCTCTGTCTTTGAGCTTAGACACACTATGTCTGAACCACTGCACAAACCCACCTTTCCTCGTCTTAACGAGAAGAACTACAGCACATGGACTGGAGACGAGCGCGCTGAGCTTCAAAAACTTGGGGTTTGGCTCATTGTCAAAGGGACTATTGTCGCACCAGCCACGACCGAGACGGAGGAGTTGCGCAAATGGCTAATAGACTCAGGCAAAGCTGCTGGGTCCATATATGCCTCGATAGATGCATCGCAGAAGGCGCATGTGCGGGGGATGGAAGAAAACCCCGTGGCGATGTGGAAGGCTTTGGAGGCTGTTCACAGGCAGAAGAAACCCGGTGCGCGGTTCGCTGCCTACAACCAGCTCTTCTCTATCCAGAAAGAGCCAGAAGAGACCCTCACAGAACTCATTGGGCGCATTGACAATGCCGTGACCTTGATCCAAGAACTTCGCCCAGCTGCACACACTTTGGCGGAGCTCGATGGTGAACTTGCTTCGATGGCAATGATCCGAGCACTGCCAGAGGAATACCAGGCGTTCCGATCCTCCCTTTTCCTTCTTCCTCAACTCGACAAGGCGACCGTTGCGGAGGCGCTCATCCTCGAACAAGCCGATCGTGATGCGCAAGCACAAAAGAATGTGGATGTGGGGATTGCTCTCAAAGCTGCCGCGCTTGCTGCCACCGGAGTAACTGCAGAGGAGTACTGTGATTGGTGCCGACGCAATGGGCATTCCACCAAGGACTGTCGCACAATGGCCAAGATTCGCAAGGACCAGTCGTCGAAGCGCCGTGGAGGCAAGAACCAAGCGAAGACAGCCCAAGCTGATGAAGAAGCCGCCGCCGCCGTCACGGAGTTCGCCGGAAATGCAAGTTCCACTTCCGTTCCCTCATCACCCCTTCTCGTCGAAGCTGGTGCTGACTGGAACACAGATACAGGTGCCACTTCGCATATGACACCTCATCGACACTGGTTTTCGACCTATAAACCCTACATTGTCCCCATACGGCTCGCCGACCATAAAATCATTTACTCGGCAGGCGTGGGAAGTGTGAAGTTCCAATCGCAACTCAATGGGAAAAAGGGTCGACTGGTGGAGTTCGAGAGGGTGTTACATGTCCCCGAGCTCAGAAGTAATTTGCTTGCTGTCCTATACCTCATGCGCCAAAAACAATTTGTTGTCACCATTCACACCAACAAGCTCCTCTTTCGTCGACATGGCGAAATCCTTTTCACTGCTACCATAAATCAGCATAATGCTGGATATCTGGATGGGGAGACCATCCCAGCCATGGAGCATGCTGAGCTTGCTACAACATTGCCGCTCACGCTGTCGCTTTGGCATCGCCGTTTTGGTCATATTGGTATTGACTATGTAAAACGGCTGCTACATCACGAACTAGTCTCTGGCATGAAGATCACCTCGACCAAGGCACCAGACCCCATCTGCGAACCATGTATTGCGGGAAAACAACATCGCGGACCGATTTCCAAAAAGGCTAAGCGCCGTGCAACGAAACCTCTTGAGCTTGTCCACGTCGACCTCAAGGGTCCTCTCCCAGTGCGAACACCAGAAGGCCATCGCTATTGGACAACGGTCATAGATGATTTTCGTCGCGTGTGGGTGACCTTCAAGCTCAAGAAGAAAAGTGACTTCTACGACGCGTTAAAAATATACAAAGCGTTTGCGGAGAAACTCACCGGATTCTCGCTTATGGCCATGCGAGATGATAAGGGATCAGAGTTCATGTCGAACGAGCTCAAACGCTTCTGCCAGGATTTCGGCATCCGTCGCGAGCACACCAACAGGAACGAGCCGCACCAAAACGGTGTGGCAGAAATCGGAAACCGCATCATGGCCGACCACGTTACGGCTATGCTTGTCGAAGCTAAGCTGCCGGCGTCATTCTGGGGATATGCAGTGGACTGTTTCCAACACCTTCGCAACAGAGTCCCAACCTCTGCTAATCCCGACAATAGCATCCCGTACGCATCATGGAATGACGGCACCAAGCCCGATGTTTCAAATTTGCGGGTATTCGGTTGTACAGCGTATGTACACGTACAGAAGGACCAGCGACATGGCCTTACTACGCATACCAAGAAGTGCATCTTCCTAGGGTATCCACAGGAATACCCAGGGTGGCTTTTCTGGCATCCTGAATCCAAGAAGTTAATTATGTGTGATCGGGCTGATTTCGACGAGCGGTACTTCCCTGGGAACACGACGAACATCCCTGATGCAGACCCACTCTACCACCCTTCAGACGACGATGCAGCATCGGATCAAGGGGGGGAAACAGACACACCGGAGCCTCCGCACAGAGCAGCGCCTCCACCAATGGATCCTCCTGCCGATCCTCGTCCCGACTCGCCATTTGCTAGCACATCACCATTCACGACACCTCCGGGTACACCTCCATTACGCCCTGCACCACAACGCACTTATCAACGTCGTACGGAAGCAGAACGCCTAAAAGATGACATACCATCGTTCTTGCGCTTGGATGAAAATCCCCGACAGCTGCAATCATACCACCTTGACGATGCGGACGTGGAGGACGACGAGGTGCCTGAAGTTGCAGACTATACTGCAGAAGCCGCAATGAGCGCAGGGATTGAGAGTGTTTACTCAGCAGAAGAGACACTCACCATTTCCGAAGCCTTCGAATTTGTGTACGCCGTCTCAGCGCACGACACGGAGCCAAAGTCCTACGCGGAAGCCATGCGACGTCCAGACCACGCCAAGTACCACGAAGCTGCATGTGAAGAGATCCAGGTGCTTCTCGACAACGGCACCTTTGAGCTCGTGCAGTTGCCACCAGGCCGAAAGGTCATCGGCAGCCGTTGGGTCTTCAAGGTCAAGCGCAACGCGGATGGATCCATCGAGCGCTACAAAGGTCGTGTCGTTGCCATGGGCAACCACCAACGCCCCGGTCTCGATTTCGATGATACCTTTGCGCCTACTCCTAAATGGGCAGCGCTACGAACAATCCTCGCTATCAGCGCGCTTGAGGACCTCGAACTCGAGAGTGTCGACATCTCATCCGCATTCTTGAATGGGGAAATCGACGCCGAGGTGTACATGCGGCAGGCAGAGGGGTTTGTCGAGATAGATTCCACCTGGGTGTGGAAGCTTGTAAAATCCATCTACGGGCTGAAGCAGGCATCGCGTATCTGGCACAAAAAGCTTGATGACACCCTTCGTGGGCTGGGATTCGAGAGGGTGAAGTGCGAACACAGTGTGTGGGTGTGGAAGAGAAACGAGGACCGCATCATTGTGCCCGTTTTTGTCGATGACATAACCATCGCTTCCAAAAGCAGCACCGCCATCCAACAGCTCAAGGACGACCTTAAAAAGGCATTCAAGCTTCGGGATTTGGGGCCAACTACATTCCTTCTCGGAGTCGAGGTCATTCGCGACCGCCCCAATCGATCTATTTCCCTCTCACAACGCCAATACACTTTGGACATACTGGAACGCTTCGGCATGTCAGACTGCAGCCCCGTTTCGACACCCATGGACAGCAGTATCCGATTGTCTACTTCCATGGCATCTAGCACACTGGAAGACTTCGCTTACATGAAGGACAAGCCGTATGCAAACGCTACTGGTGCTCTCTCGTACCTCGCAAATGTCACTCGTCCAGATATTGCACAAGCGGTGGGAGTATTATGCAGATTCAATTCTTGCGCCGGTCCGCAGCACTGGAAGGCAGTCAAGCACCTCCTGCGCTATCTCAAGGGGACAGCTGACATGAAGCTGACCTACGCTCCTTCGAAGTCGTCAACAGATGAATTGTTCACCACATATTCTGATGCGGACCACGGAGGAAATCCGGACAACGGTCGCTCGACATCCGGAATGGTGGTCAAAATCGGGACTGGGGCAGTTAGCTGGCACAGCCACTTGCAGAGCATTGCTACTCTGTCCACCACGGAAGCAGAGTATGTCGCAGCGTGCACCGCGGGAATGGAGATCATGTATCTCCGAAATCTCTTCACGGAATTCGGCTACAGCGTACGCGAGGGATCCACACTCTATGTTGATAACCAATCTGCTATCTCTGTCGCCAAGAATCCTGAACACCACAGGCGCATGAAACATCTGGATCTACGCTTTTACTGGCTTCGAGAAGCCGTTGAACGTGGAATCATCAAGGTCGTTCATCTCCCCGGAGTGGAAATGCCTGCAGATCTTCTTACCAAAGCACTGGGACGCCTCAAAGTTCAAGAATTTCGGACAATGATGGGTGTACTATAACGTGTATATCCTATCTCGTTAGGTGGGAGTGTTAGAATTACTGTAGCTACCTAGGATTACACGTGATCGCGTACATATGTAAGCCCTGCGGTCGGCGACAAGTCTTATCGACTTACGCTCGACCGCAGGATTTGTCTAGACGACCCTCTGCGTTTCACACTATCACCAGCTTTTCCTTCCCTTTAACACGCTGAACTGCGAGCCCGACTTCTGGAGGTGCTGGTCTATAGGCCCAACTTTGCGCAAAGAACATGCAAGTGCCTATTCCTGTCCGACTTCGTCCAGCATGGCCCCAGCGCTGCACCAGGACTGCAAGCGACCTCGGGCATTCAAAAACA
The DNA here is from genome assembly GCA_029378395.1 of Mycena leptocephala. Taxonomy (NCBI): domain Eukaryota; kingdom Fungi; phylum Basidiomycota; class Agaricomycetes; order Agaricales; family Mycenaceae; genus Mycena; species Mycena leptocephala. Next base: position 10,550 of record JARJLF010000319.1, on the reverse strand, counting down.
ATTGAATACTCGACATCTGGCGCGTTGCAGCCCATCCCGGCGGCATCTGTCGCACACAAAATGCGGTAGCGGCCAGAAAGAAATCCCTCCCAGATATCCTTCTTGGCAGCCTCTGAGATATCAGCTGAATAGGAGACCACACAGTCCCGTAGATGCGCAGGTAGAGCACGTCGCCAAGTCCTCTTTGCTGTCCCTGTGGCCGTCACCGAGCTGTGATACGTCAATATCTGCGGGATTGAAGAACGATCTGATGTGTCATCAAGATTTGCCGGTAAGAGATTTAAGACGTCGAGAATGGGGTCATGGATATTGGTGAGAGTCCGGGTGTCGAGAAAAAGGTTGGCACGGTCGCAGCCCGCATCAAGCCCCCAGAATGGCCGGTGTCCAAAACCCAGAGAGCTCCAAATAAGATTAAAGGTACTTGTTGCGCACGTAGCGGTGCATGTAACAAATGGGACCTCCTGGCCCGTGAAACTGCGAAGGCGGTGGAGCTGCCTATACATGGGACGGAACTCTTCCCCCCATTCATCAATACAGTGGGCCTCATCGACGATTAGGGCATTAACACGACGGCGGAATTTCGCATCCATCCATAGTCGCGCAAAACGGTCAGAGAGGGCCATTTCCGGAGAAATATAGACGAGCTGGGCGCTTTTCTCGGCCTTCCTCCATACGGTGTTGTCGTGGGTATTGTCTTCATTGATGAGGATCGCGCTTATCCCTTTTTCAGTGGCTTGCTTGACCTGTAAAGTGATGGAAGCAAAATCAATTTGATATACAATCTTACCGTCAAATAAAACACGTACCTGGTCTGCCTCCAGTGCTTTGAGAGGACAGATAACGATGGTAACCTTTTTCTTTCCTCCTAGAACCGCAACAGCCTCGAAAATAAGGCTTTTTCCATAGCCTGTCCCAGCAAGAAAAATGGAGTCGAAGCCGCGCATAATGCGAATAGCGAGGTGTATCTGCCAGTCATCTGGCCTGTAAGACAGTTTCAATTTGTCAACCACCATTTTCCTTGTCTCCTCAACACTGTGTTTCCATTCCTTGATGCCTTGAAGTCGTGTCGACTGCGGAGGTATGCGCCGTCGAGGAGTTCCCGGAGAGCGCGGTGCAATTGGCGAGAATGGCCGACGGCGTGGTGTCTGTGGTGGCCGAGGTGTGCTGGAAGGTTGACCAGACATTTTTGTGCGTGAAAAGATAATGTGGAAAGGCAGACGAAGCAAAAAAGACGCGACGCGATGCTGACAAATCAGGCCAAATTCGGTAACTTTTGTGTCTGACTTAGAAAAAGCAATTAGGGCCCAATCCATACGGGCTAAAGCTCTATTAGCTTAGAATTTGCATCCCTACAATTCTGTCTCTTCAGAATTTTTTTTCTGGGTCAGAAACTTCGTCTATTCATGAGGATATGAAACGCTCCTGGGCGAAAGAGTCCTGAATGGCAGACACTTGGCGGGGTCATCTTCGACATAATCGAGAATCTGAATAGAGCATTACATTTTCGCACTTCTAAGGTACAATACTGCTCAAATGACCAAAGGATTTAACGGGGTATTTGAGACGGGAGAACACGCAGAACACATTGCCCTTTTTTTACATCTTGGCACAAGCCCCTTCTCAGAATTCCCTGCGCAGCACGTGAATGGCACGTGTGCTGAGAAGGCGGCTTGATCCGAACCTACTATTATTACGCTTCGTGCGTCCACTTGTATTTCATCACCATCCGCGAACGACGCCCGAGCTGCTCGATCTTTCGAAGCAGATTATCCTCCAAATATTTCCCCATTGCCCTCTGAAATCGGTCATTGCGGCTACGGGTGTTTGCACCTTGTGGAGGAAACTAGGGCTCTGTTTATAAGGCCGGTTTGTAAACAGTGTTTTAAACAGGTGTTTATAACCTGGTTTTTATATGCCTGGGCCAAACCACCCTGTTTTTAATTCAGGTGGCAGTGCTCGGCAAGGTCTATTCCTCTGGAATTTGGACGAAATTGGACAGAATAGCAATATTTTCGGTGCGATTTAGGTTGGTTTCTGGAAACAGTGGGCGGAATTTGAAGATCAGACTCAAAAAACCCCGAAAAAAGCAGTGCACATTGCCAAAACTGTGGTTGTCTTTCCCGTCCATGGCTTCTAGGCTCAAAAATCGACCTTGCCGGTGCAGCAGAGCTGCATTTTGGACCACAAGAACCGTTAGACACTGAAGCACTTGATAAGGAGCACAAAAACCCCGATTCTGAGCTGTTTCCGGCATTTTTGGGACGCCATTTATAAACCGGTTTATAAACACCCTGTTTATAAACCAAAATTAAAAAACCGTTTATAAATGCCCGGGGAATTATAAACAGAGCCCTAGAGGAAACTCATTCTACTCTCCGAATCGACGCCGATATCGACACAACCCGCAAAGCCCTTCTCAACCTCTACTTTAGTATCATTGAATCTTCGGCCTTTTAAAGGTCCCGTCCATGGCTGCTCGAAAATCTTCACCCTTTCCACCGGCAGGCATATATCGACGCACTCCTTGATCAGCACGACTACCTTCCAGACGATTTTCGCATACGGATCTTCGAGCGGCCAGCCAAGGTCGTCATTGCCTGTTTCTGGCCAGAGCTTCCATGGCGGTTTGAAGAAACGGACGATATCGAGCGCATCTGTGGTTGGAATTTCCTCGACTATATTCCTCCAGTAATGCATATGAGCCAGATCGGCCCCACCGTCAGCTGGGTGGAGGTGGATGTACCCGCCTTACTCGTATGGGAGGACAGCGCAGTGCGCGAAGCCCTGGCTCGTCCTAGAGCAAAGGCTGTTTGCTACCATGCGGTGTATGCGCTTGTCAACGCCAACTACCAGGGGGACGCAGAGCATGGGGACGCAGCTCATGATGGCGATTCTGACTCGGTGGACGACAATCCGCAAGCCGACTACGCATGTGACGGCGTGTACAGCAGTCGGACGTATTGGCTCAAGTGTAGGTTCGAGGAGACCGAGACGGTGGAGGAGGAAGCTATGGAGGCAGACGAAAATGGGACAGCATTCCGGAGAGACGAATTCCCTCGTTATCATTTGGATGGGGTTGAAGTAACTGGTTACTGCTGGCGAGTGGTTTCGTGCTCAGTCTCGATCCGATAGAGTTTGGGCCGACTCGCATGATACTGGGCGCCCGCGGGAGGCAACTTGAAGCTAAGCCCTGGTTCCCCATTTTGCAATTTCTGTCCATGCTTCATGAATGTTGTTGACTAAATAAACCATTGGAGGAGGATGCCAGAGAAATAAAATTTATCGTGCGATTCATCTTCAAGGCTTCCTCTCAAGGACTCATAAAAATCAGAGCGTAAATATTCAAGCAAGTACATCATATGTTTGGCGTGTATTCCCACAAATCTTAGAGCCAACCGAACGGTATCTCCATCAAAAACTTTTTGCAAAGGTTGGCTATCAATAGTATGGCCGATTTTGAATCCTGGCGGTGTTTGGGCAGTGTGTTCTAACCTTTGCCTTTCTTTCCTCGCTTAAGCAGATGCGTTTTTCTGGGGAACGTGAAAGTGGGAGAGATCTCCCCTTTCCATTCCGTCTTCTTTACCCTTCCGCGAAATGAATTATATAGACTTTTCCCCACGTACTAGGTTTCGAGTCGCATCCACAAAAATGTTGAAAGGTTGGAATCGTTCTTCCAATCCTCATTTTCCTTCATTTTTCCTTCTGCAGGGAAGGAAGTTTCTCATGGCAGCCAGGGTGCAGATACTCCGGCATGCTCCTTTCTTCTCGTAACAATATTGATGATGCGCGGGGCTCAATATCTCTAAGCGCTGCTGTTCTTGTGTATCCATCTTACAAGACTCATTGAATGCATACAATTCCAAAGTTCGAACAACAGGTACAAAATTCTCGACAATGAGGCCAGGGACGTGCAGAAATGCATTTTTTTATATGTGTTTTTTCCGACAAAAATTTCTTCTGGTCCCACTTGCTAGGTCCTGGATATAAGATCAGCACTTGAGTTGGCATACTCTTTGAACAAGGAATACACATGCCACGCGGCTCACAGTCAACGTCGTGATGTGATTGTATTCCTCGTTAAATTCACCGGTTGGAATCCATTGAAAGGCTTGAATCTGTTCAGAGGCTGGAATGAGACGTTCTAATTTTTTTTAAAAACTTAGTGATCTTTCTTACCACGGTCATAGCAGTCTTTAAATTGTTGGCCAGGAGCTGTCGAAACATCAGTAAATACTGCGGCTGGTAGGAAAATCCCTTTACTTCTGCAATCTTATCAGCTTGAATTATGCTGATCGTCCAACCGTGTCCACTGCTGCTGATGTTATAAAATGTGAGCTCAACGGTCATCTGATTGTCGAATGGCCCCCAAATCAGTGCCTTCTCAGATGTGTTGTCGATGAGCAAAGCTTCGCGGCTAGCTTCTCCATCGAAGAAGACGGTAGTTTGTGATTTCAGTGATAGTGTGTCTAATAGCTCTGCCTTGACTTTCTGTCTATAGCCAGCTGTCATGATCTAGAAATGTAAGTCAGACAAGTCAGCCGCAAAGAGCGAGCCAAAGGCGTACTCCAGAGATCGTAACAACTGTCTGCGGGTTAACACTGATAGACACAATGTGCCCATGCGCCACACCCCCATCCCACCCTCCCACGAGGGGAGGAAGCTTCGTCTGCCCACGCTCTACAATGATCGCCTTGGAAGAAGGCACTACGGTACCTTCTTCATAATCCTTGGCATTGAATCCTAGACCACGGCTCGCGAATACGTTCCAGAGGAGAGTCTGGTTTGCACCATTGTAACGATTAGCGTCGGCTTGTATCCATGCATCGCGTGCAAACACAACTTGAACTGGTGTCAAGTTAATGTCTGATTCAGATGAGGGGGCTTACATGTCGGTTGGGCAGGCATTAAAGCCAAAGCGTCGATAAAGAGATGGAGAAACATGATGTTGCCTTCGGTTCCGTCGGGGTTCGTCATGGCCGAGGATGAAAATCCATGTTTCTCGACAAGGGCCGCGTGAACATTGTGCAGGATGTTGGCCCAAATCTGGCCGACGTCTGCAAAGATTACTGTTTAGTACTTGTCCAACCTGAGAGTCAACCTACCATGAATCTTCTCCTTGCCCTTCTCAATAGATCCTTCAACGCAGAAATAGCTGAGGAGATTCTTATCTCTATGCAGTACATCATGGCATAAGGAAGAGAGGTGTACATGATATAAGGAACATACTTTGAAGTCGAGTACGGAGCCTCGCGATTCCCGTTCGCGTTGCCAGTGGCATACACTGCATGGAAATAGTCTTTGATAGGCGCTGATGTTTGGGAAACCCAACTAGCCCGAAGGGGGTTTGAGATCAGTGCTGAAAGCCGGACATTTTACACACTCAGCCATCGCATCGGACCAGCCTTCGCCCAGTCCACAGGCTTCTGCGGTCGCCAAGGAACGTGCAGTTCCACCGCCAATCATACGATGTGTAAGTCCGTGGGTCAGCTCATGTATTATGATGCTATTATCGAAGGCCGAGTCGCGCATGGGCTGCCGTCGCGGTCGGCATCAGTGGACATACCATCTTAGAGCAAACCTCACCTTGGTCAAGTTGTATAACCACCTACCACGAAACGTCAGTGTAAATTAAATTATCTTTGAACCGATATACACACAGATGGCAAACCCCCGACTGGCCACTGCTCGAAATGCGTCAGCCCAAAGAAACTAGTCGTATTCAGGCACAAACTCTGCGGGAGAGTGGAAGAATGAGTTGTTTCTTCTTTTCCCCTCTTGCACAGATATCATTACTCTGTCGCCCTCTTTGCCACCGCGATTGAAGTTGTATTCTTGGAAGTTGAAAGCATCCTCAGTAAATCTGTATCGATAAGTGAAATCGTGGAAGGTGTTCGCAACATAGAATGCATTAACACGTGCAGCATTCAGATTCGTTGTGTAGGTCACCCCAGTGACCTACTCGGGTATTACATACGAACCCGATAGGTACCTTAAGTGGTACTGAATTAAGTCACCTAAGAGGTAGCTTTGATGTGGAGGCGAAGAGGCGTAACGGCACGCCTAAAGCTTCGATTGATCAGGAGCCGCTTGACGCCGGCACTGCCACTGGGCGCTGATCACGCCTTTTCTTTCTTCGCGCCACCACACATCGGGGTCTACTCTGATGTCTGGACGGCGCTCCCTCCGCCGCAACGAACCCGCAGCACGCGCTGGACTCGGCGCGCAGTCTCGCAGCCTGGCAAAACGACGCGATACGCACAACCAGAAGACGGTTATTGGCATCGGACACGCTTTCAAAAGGCAGACCCTTGCCGCGCAACTGAACGCCTTGCTCAATGGACCGTCTGCCGCTGACGTGTCGCGTAATGAGGACCCGCAGCCTGGACCCTCCGCCCAAGACGTTGAAATGGAAGACGACTGGGTTGATGAACCGCCTCTCCCGCTGCTCCCGCCCCCTACCGCCCCCGCTCTGCCTCCTCCAGTTCAGGTTTTGGTCACGCAACCTCCTGACAACAAGCACGTCTCAACGGTACAGGCGTGGGACGCTCTTCTCCCCCGTCTGGAGCGGCCGTTCCTGCAATACCGACGTGATACACACGGACGCGTTCCCCCAATCATCCCCACAGAGGTCATCAATGCATGCGGGGCTGCGTGTGCTGAGCCATACACACTGCTCATCCAGTGCCTATATCCTACCCGTAAGTGGTCCTTTTTTCGACCCGTCCCTTTTAATTCAAATCTGAAAGATTACAAAACGGTTCGCATCACTACATGCGACTGCCTTCCTGTCCCAATCCTTCTGCTGCAACACGGGCTCTTCGCGGCATCCCCCACCAGGCCTCGCACCGCCATATCTATTGACCTCTTGGATCTTTACCGTGGGTTCTTCGAAAGATCCTGCGACGCCATCACAGCGCTCACGGCGGCGCTCCACAGTACATATACCTGGCGCGGGCTCTGCGTGGACTCACAACGGGTATGTACCTTTATTCCAATTCAACCCCGTATGCCGCTAATCGCAATCAGAATCTGGGCATGCGAGCTGTGGATCCATTCCGCTCCGCCCTCAGCAATGCCGTCCTCTGGTCCAGCAACCTCCAGACACGTCTTGATGCCCGGGTGGTTACTGCCCTCGCGGGTGCGGCCTCTGATCTCGGACTTCACTCGACTGCCGCCTCCGCCGCGCTGCCATCCGTCCCTGGCTCGCCTCCAGGGGAGGCGCTCGCGCAGAATGCAGATGCCGTGCTCGCGCGAGGTGTTACCCATACAGACGCCGCACAGGGCTTCGCAGACGCCGACGCCGCGTCGGCACCAGCCTCCAACGAACCCGCGTCAGCGCGCGCACCCGCCTCCAACGACCCCGCGTCGGCGCCCGTGTCCGCCTCCAGCGACCCCGCGCCCCCAGCCCGCGAACGGACAGCAGATGCCGCGACGGCGCCCGCCTCCGACAACCCAGTGTCGTCACGCGCCTCCGACCCCTCCGACCGTCCTCCACCACCTCGCGAACAGACAACCCCGGTATTAACCCGGGGCGTGCCGACCGGATTTTACGAGAGCGGTGCCCGGCATGCTTTGGGCTAGAAACGTGGGGGCGGCCTCTGAAAGAGTAAGTCCTAATTTATAGTGGAAGTATTATTCTGATTTATATGAACAGAGGGGGCGACGTACAGCTTGGCGGCGACGGGTGCTTCAGCTATCGGCATCTAAAATCGGCGGGCGACGGTCCCATCTCATACACACCCGACTACTTCATTCCAAAGGAGAAGATGATCAAAGTCAAAACGCGTTTGGACGCCGCCAAGGATAAGCCGCCCGCCAAGGTCAAGCCCGCAATCCCGCAGGAGGCGCTCGACGCCTGCGAATCGTCTTGGGAGGCTGCAAATGAGAAGAAACAAAAGGCAGACCCTCAACGCTATGACGCCAGCGGCATCTTCGCTATCACCTGCCGCCATTCACAGGTGCTATTCCTATGCAATATCGACACCCCCGGAGAACAGCAGCAGTATATCATAGCGGGGCTGGAGGTCGTTCAAGAGCATTTACCACCGCAGGCAACCATCCTTCAAAACTACGATGTTGGGTGCCTTACCGACCACAGCTGTAATTTGGTAAGTCGGTTCTGGCCGCCTCCGTTGCCTCTATCTAACAATGTGGTTCCTCCTTTAGTTCCCTCTCCTCATTCCAGGCCTGCGCGAGCGGGTCAGCTTCGCCATCAATGCAATGCACGCGTATGGGCACCAGTGGGTATGTCAGCTCGTCTATAACCCCCGCATGCATCCGGGCTGCGGGCTGACGGATGGCGAGGGCGTGGAGCGCATTTGGTCGCGCATCCGCAAACTAATCCCTATCACACGGAACCAATGGGTGCGTATTTTATACATCTTTCCTCAGCCAGCGCTGAACTCTAGACAGAACTCAAGACACATTTGGATGATCGACCTATACATGTCGTTCATAAACGCGGAGGGTCTCACCAATCTCGGTACGTGGCTGCAGCGCCAGGAGGCGAAGAACATCGCACCAAGGCTGGCCAACGCCAAGAAGATGCTCCGGGACTGTCGCGTCCCTCCGTCCGAGCTGCGCAGTGAATGGGCGGCGCAGAAGGCGGTGCAGAGCAGTCTTCGTGCCCGTAAGTCTAAGCCTCTATGTATCACTGCCTTCATTATCTCACCCTTCGTCTGCAGATGCCCCTGCCCGCCTCAAACGCGAATTGGACAAGGTGCTGGCCCTGCAAGTCCAGATCGACACCGTGGAGACCTCGATCCTCGAGGTCAAGAGCACGATCACTGGCGACGACTCCGCCGGTGCCCAGACACGCAACATCCTCCTCCGCCTCCAAGCAACCCACCAGGCGCTCAGCGATCAGGCAGAGGCCTTGTACGCCTCACTCAACATCTCAAGCACCTTCCCCGAGTTACAGCACCTACCTCTGGAGTTTGTACGGACGCTCCTCATGATGCGCGATCTCAAGATGAATATTTGAAAGCGCGCCGTCGGATCCTTCCAAGAATGGGAGATGCTGGATCGCGCTGTCTCTGGTCGAAGGGAGCCTCTCGGTACGCACGCCTCATTTGACGCAATGCTGGCTCATTACTCACGAGCCATTTAGGCACCAAGCTTTACCAGATGACTCGGAAGGCCATAACGAGGCGCCAGCCGGCCCTAACCAGAGCACCCAAGAAGTTCAACGGCTACTGCGCACGGCTTGAGGAGCTACGTCCTCCTAGATGCAATATTCCGATACCGGTGGCGCTGCCAACGACACTGGATGGGCTCCGCAGCAATCCGTCGCTCTACCAGGACGTCTGGATACAGTCTTCCAACGAGCCCGTACCACGTTGGCTCGAGGACCACGACGTGCGCGATGGCATTCGGAGCCTACACATCATCGACCGGTGCTCGGAGGAGGTGGATCGTTTAAATCTGGAGCGCGCGAACCTCGACCTTTGGCTGACGGAGGAGCTTGCCGTGGTGGCGAGAGTTATTGCGGCCAACGGTGCATTTTCTTTTTCTATAGCGTGACGATCAACGACTCGCTCACATTTCACAGACACTGATCTTCATCTTCCGCTTGTACAACGGCAACAAGAGCTCGAATACCTGAGAAGACTTTGGGCGCCGGCGCTCTGCCCGTGCACTCGACCCCAATATATTGCTGCGACCTCGAGCACCACCTCCTCCGTCACCTCTATGACTGGCACTACCGCGCCCTCCGCTTCGACCACCATCTCTCGCGCGGTGGCGCCTCACTCGTCTGCGACGGCGTCCCACTCGTCTGCGCGTCCCGCCACTCGAACTTCAACGTCGAGGGGGGAACGTGGATGAGGACGACGAGGTCGTCTTCGAGGGACCTCAGGCCTCCGCTCAAACGACATTGTCGCGCCCGACGAACTTGACCCGGGGCTATCTCCGATACCGATGAGCCACTGCTGGTCGGGGAAATGCTGGAGAGGCGGCAGGAGGTGGAGGAGACATCGGGTGTAAAGGCATCGCGTGTGACCTTCGGTGGGAAACTCTCGTGCGTATCCGCTGTGAACTAACTCTTTAGTGTTGCAACTAACTAACGGGCTCTCCAGGCACTTGTTACAGACTCCCCCTTCCTGCAAGAGTTGATATATACAATGAATCTTTCCAGATCATCTGGGATCGCCGCCGACGCGACTCCCCGCGCGCCGTGTCTGGCGTCCGTGGCGACACGCTCGAGATTGAAGACCTCGATACCTTGACAAACCCCCGTGGCCGCCTCACTGGCTTCTGCCTCAACGGCGTGGCTGCCGCTCTACACACCTTCTTCAGCGACTGGACTCCCCATGCCGCCTCGAGGCGGCGAATTGTGCCGTTCTGAGCACCCTCGACTTGCACCGCATCAGATACAACGCCTCGACGCCGAGGTCTGGCGTTCCCTCAGCCGCACAAAGTTTTGGGAAAGATCGACATGGCTTCTCCCCATCCATCGACGTACGGAGGAGCACTGGGTGCTCGCCGTCATTCCTTTACCAACGACGGGTATTCATCTTCGACAGCCTCGCCTCCAAAAGCGGTTGGCACCG